>JBBPBX010008014.1:20450-40571 GCA_038048925.1 Garcialebias charrua
GGAGATCTTCCTGTTTATACCGTAAAACCAGAATGCAAAGATGGCCCAATACGCACCCTCCATAGAGATCTTCTTCTTCCATGTGGCTTTCTCCCCATGACAAAGGTTGAAAGACCAACTGAGGCAGTTCCAGTTACAAAACCCCAGACACGTCAACAAACTAAGGAAAGGCAAGAATCTCCTGATGGCTATACAGAGGATGAGGACTGTGAGCAGGAAGAGGTCCTACCTTATTTGGTTCCCCCTCCAGTAATGTTTGACGTGGAGCGAACACTCAGGGAGTCATCATCTCCTAATGATGTAGGGAACTCTGTTGTTTCAACGACCTCTCCAGAGACAAAACAATCTGTTGAGATTCCTTCAGATTCTGAGAGTGCGAAGTCAGCTGTTGGAGTGGAATCAGTTGATCCAGAAACTTGTGTTGAAGAGCAAACTGATGTGTCTGCAGAACAAGTTCTTCCTCATTCTGATAACTTACTTGATTCCCAGAGCCAAGCTGGAGAAACTGTTCCTGCTCCTGAATCTGTGATTGGATCCCCTACCTTTGATGGCGTAAATCAAGTTAATGACGTCCCTCTACAACATCCTACACGTCATAGAGTGGCACCTGAACGACTTCATTATCCTACTTTAGGCAATCCGCTTATTTCAGTTGTTCAGACTTTATTGCACAGTTTGTCTGATGCTTTAGATTTGACACCCACCACTCCTAGTGTTGTTCACATTGTCTAGTGTTGCATGTCACGGGACATGCATGATCTAAGGTGGGGAGGGTGTAACCCAGGGTAAAACTGCCCCTGGTGAAATTGCTGTTAATCCCGCCTCCGTTACTCCATTGGTTAGAGTGACAGTCAGTCACATAGTGCATTCAGCCAATCAGCCACACCTGAGGTGGTTTTTCAGGCCTGCTCCAGCTTTCCCAGTCAGGTGTGAAGGGGAGAGCTGGAGACAAGGGAGCTACAGATCTGAACACCCAGTGAACTTGGAGCCATCAAGTTGTCATGCACTGAATTGTATATGGAATTGGCCAGGTGGCCCCTTTTTGGGTTTAAAGATGGCGAGCTTCTGACAACTGGCTGGGCCCAGGAGAACCTGAATTTCACTCCATACTGGTCTGGTAGGAGGCTGATGGTCTATAGTATTTTCCCCTCCATCTCATCACAATCTATTAGTCACCAATTGGAAATAAACCGCGCTTGGACATCTTCACCTCAAATATCTGGACAAAGCAAACCAATGGACTATTCACATGTGTGTCTGTCAGTCAGACTTTGTTCTGACCGGGGAAATTTAAGACTTTTGTGTGCACATTAATAAGGAGGACCTACTGCAGTACTGTGTATATATTTGTTGTATTTATTTTGGATCCTATGTATGTTTTGTGTGTTGTTCACTTAATTTTCTTTTTAAATACACGGTATTGAAAACGGTTATTCTTTGTAGTGTTTTCATTGATTACTGACATCAGCTCCAGTAGATGAACTTTAGTCTTCTGAATATTATTCCATCTAGTCCCTTGCTACATTAAAGTCCAACACCCACCATGTTTTCAAATTGCATCGCCATTAATATTTATTAGTTTATTTAAAAATAATACAGGAGCGTTTATTCATATTGTAGAGAAATAACGCTAAATGTGTTATGATTTATAGCAGATTTTAGCATGCAGCTCAGGGAAAATCTGCCCCTCTCCATATATGGGCATTCACATGGGCATTCACGTCACTACAGTGACGCCTTGGAGTTACAGGCGAGCGAGGAAAAGAAAAAGCGAAGCATTTTTAAATATTCCCTAAAGCTGCCTGTTGATTAATCCTGCTGTCGCTCACTCATGTCTATCATATTCTGAGCGAGCATCCACGTAGACATACTAGTTTAATTCGTTTGATCGCGTCAAATTCATTCATTTCCGCATCGGCTTTTTATTCTCTCCCCCCGTGACCAGACAGGTCGGAGTACAGAAAGGCAGCCGCGCTGCGGAGCTCTGCGCGCGTGCTCCCCGTGCTCCCCGCAACAAGACTGACGAGAGCAAATACATACACTCGAGGGAGCAAATTACACCGGCACGAATTCGGAACTTCAAAGGTGACCAGCGGAACGAGGAGCCAGAGACGCGCGGCTCGCTCCTCTGGGCAGAACAGAATGGGTGAGAGCAGCAACGGTCCGCAGCGGTGTTATAAAATAAATAATAAAGAAAATCAGAGCGCTGGTCCATATGTACACACAAATGCACACGAAAATATGCAGTTTTAACTCCCACTCTCTCTCATAAACCTCCATGGAAACTCACTCCTACCTTCTGCCTTCTGGGTGGAGATGTAACAAAAGTCACATGACACTTCGGGACTCTTCGGCCAGGTTTCCGGATTCATTCGGGAGTGGTTTTTTTTTGTTGTTGTTGTTTTTTTAACCCTCGCCTGGCCCAAATGCAAAAATGAAAATAGACATAATATTAAATTACAGTAATTGTCCTATATGGTGAATTGTTACTGTCATGGTGGGTGTTGTCCTTTAAGTAGTGCTACACGTGCGTCATGTCAGCTTCTGTCCCCTGGCTGCTCTGAACAGCAGGTAGAGGATCAAATGCCCCCACCCCCCCCCACCCCACTGAGCAGCCGCGCTGCGGGCTGGTCTCCCCTCGCTCTGAAAACTGTCTCTACAAACACGCGCGGCTCTCCACGACCAAGAGGAAACCACAGTGAAGTTATTTTCAAGTTGGAAGTTGGATATTCGAGCTCCGTGTCTTCAGCGGTGCGTTGCTCTCGTCAGTCCACTTCATGGAGTCTGATTTCGGGCAGCCGCGCTGAGTCTGCCCCTATTCAGAGACGTCATGGTTCACTTAGGGACCGTCAACAAATTTTCGACCGCGTCACTCTTTAGAAACAAAAAATAATGTATTTTACATGATTTGAGCCACAAATCTTACATCAAACTACTCTCCATTCCAGATCTGCGAGGCACAGCTGTTTATTTCTCAATTTTTATGCATTTTGTAATTTTTCACAATTTAATATTTACTGTTTTTGGTCAATACCATTCAGGTCTTTTGAGCCACCCACACAAGTCTCACATCAAACTACTCTCCAAGACCAGGCCTATGAGGCACAGCTGTTTATTTATCATTTTTATGCATTTTGTAATTCTTCACAATTTAATATTTCATAAATCTGTGGGGTTTTCCTCAATAGCTTCCAAGTCATGTGACCTGTTGACCCAAAAACACTGTGAAATAATTCTGCTAGTCTCTATAAATGAGGAATAGTCATTGGTTTTATATTTTAAGTCATATTAATCAGACTCCATGAAGCGGACTGACGAGAACACCGCACCGATGAAGACACGGAGCTCGAATATCCAACGTCCAACTTGAAAATAACTTCACTGCGGTCAAGAGGCAGGTTATCAGAGACAGATCAGTTAGAAAATGAATCATTCCTGCATGAATAGATGAAACTGAAACACCAACACGCTTCAGGGTCAGCTGATCACCTTTTTACAACTTGTGAAAGTTATTCTTCAGTTAAAGGCAACATAAATTTTGTTGCATGTTACATTTATGCCCAACAGATCTTAAGATTCATTTTTATTTAGTTGTTTTAGGAAACTACACATGCACTTTAGTTTTTGTGGTGGTTTTTGTTGATCTATATTTTGTGCAGACTTTTTCAATCTAAATAACAGATCTTTTTTTTTAGAATAAGATACTCTTCATTCTGCCACCCTTCATTTTAAATTTATATTGTATGTCTTGTATCATGTGTCTATTAAATTTCTGTATTTTTTATTTGAAATGAATAAATAAATTAAAAAATAAATATTTTTTTTTATACTTGAAGACCGAATACTTTACTAAATAAAGTAATTTCAGTAAAATTACCCCTTGTTTTTTTTAAATTTATGTAATACTGCAAAGCAACATGTTAAGTTAATTTTGTCAAATAACTAAATTTGATTTGTTTTTTTTCGTTATATCACGAAATTTATCGTTATCGTGATAATGCTCTGAAATATCACGATATAATTTTTGAGCCATATCGCCCACCCCTAATCTGAACCAATTGAGGGCTGACCCTGTGATCCCACCCACTGCTCCAACCTAGCAATGAGGATCTCATGGTCAATAGTGTCAAAAGCAGGTGTAAGATCCAATAGGACAAGCAGCACATAATCACCAGTGTCTGTGGAAGATGGTGTAGTGGCAGGGCTTTCGACTTGGGACCCGAAGGACGCGGGTTCGCGCCCCGGCCACTACATACCTTGGGGTGTCTATTGCCTCTTATCAACAGGTCCTGTTGGCGCTCGTTCGGGCTCGTTCGTAACTAGTTAACAACTAGTTATGGAGTGTACCCACAGGGTCCTGTTCACGAGAAACCGGTCCTATTTTGGTGCCTGCCTCAACTAGGTACAAAGTACCAGTTCTCATGGGTCCAGTTATGACATCAGCACAGTGTGGTCACTGATTGGTCAGGGGGCGTAGTCCTAGGTCGGAGGGCGGAGATTCAGTCTTCTCCAGTAGGTGGCGGTATGCACCTGAACGTTGTTTGCAATCCGCCAAGAAGAAGAAGAAGAAGAAGAAGTCTTCCAGGAAATGCAAGCTGCCATGCTGCCAAAAATCGAGAACAACAAGTCGGAGGAGCACTTCTCTTCTGGAGTCTATAGTAGATGGTGAGTGTTTTATAACTTTAAACATATTTCCAGTGAGTCATGCAACTCTCTGAGCGTTTTTGGACTGAAAAACCACCGGAGACTTCAGCAACAGCCGAGAGGCTTTTCTGAAAAAAAAAAAAAGATGGAGGGAGGACTCGGAGCGGCCCCTTTCTCTGAAGAAAAATACATAAACAATTATTTAGCTGTCAATTATAGCATAGGTGTGTCTCAGTCTAACGTTTTCTTACTAAAAACGTGATTTAATAATCTGCTGTAAAGATAGTTTGGTGCTGTTGCACGCGCGTGCGGGACGACAACAACAAGGAAGAAGGCATGCGCTCGTTTATCTTAAATTTAACAACAAAAAAGCTCCTAAAGAATTGTTTCTTAGCTGTAAATTATAGCAGAGTTGCGTGTCAGTCTATCATTTGCTTAATAAATGCACTTTAATGGTCAAATTCACCGGGGTGGTGCAGCTGTTTTTGGTTTAGTCTAAATGGAAACGGTTATATCTGTCCAAAAATGGTTTATAAATATGGGAAAAATTCGATAAATATGTCACTTTGGCCTATAAGTCCCAGGGCATGTAAATTTTGTTAAAAACAGAGACTTACAGGCAGAAATATACAGTACAGCTGTTATTATTTTCCCCTATTTGAATTTTGCATGTGTTCAATGATGAATTATTTTAAACTATTCTGGTTTCAAGTTTCAAGTTTTTTGTTTGCCATTAGAGTTATGTTGTGTGTGTGAAAAGTTAAATAACTATTTGCCGTGGGTTAGATTTAAATAACAAGTAGGTCAGTGCTTTTTATTGAGGCAAGAAGCAACTTGATGTATCCAGCATACAAAAATAGTTATAAAACTACATTTACTACCAAACTTTAGGAAGAAAATTACAGTAATTTATCACTTTACTATTAGTTGCTCTGAACTGAAATACAATGGTTCCAGCTCAGTGTTGTAGTAGTATTAAAAACATTGTAATGGCATTAAATTTATATTAATAGCTATTAGAATTAATTCAAGAAATTCTGTATATACACTATCTTAACAAATGAGGCTCACACTGTTACGTCGTCATTACTTGGCATCAATGTTAACTGTACTTTGTTTCTGTTTTTGCACTCTTTTTTTGATGCAGACAGTGTCCATGAAGAAGAAGAAGGCTCTTCAGATTCTGTTTCTGACTCTCCAAGCCTTCCCACTTCAAACCCTTCCCCGACCACTGAATCTCCAAGTACAGCTTCAAGGAATTCTACATCCACTCCGCCGGTCAACACGCAGCAGAAAGGCCCCACCCAACACCCCTTACTAGGTATGAAGCAGCACCAAACGTGTCTAACATCACGTTGATAGTAATTTTGTGTTGTGTTTACTATTTTCTTGTAAAACAACGTACATGTAGTAAAACTACATTATCAATTATTCAATTGTGTTAATGCTAAAATGTATTATTCATTTATTACTTTAACTTTCATTCATCAAGTTTATAATTCATATTATTCAGTGTGTTTTTTTTTGTTGTTTTATGATGGCCTTGTTCTTTTTCTAAATTCACACAAACTCTTGAAAAAGAATACATGTCATTTGTTTATACCCACTTGCTTACCACCATAAAGGTGCAAGATTGCTTTATGAAGAGAATCATATTCCTGATGTTACGATCTTTTTTCAAAATTAGCAGGAACTAAAACTTCAATAACGTATTTAAAAACTGTATCATTCTGTACTTCATTGTCTAACAGCCATTTTCTTGTTTGTTCTATCTAGGTCATAGAAAGCGCAAAGCGACAACTGTAGCTGAAAGCTTTATTACAGCTCAGACTGAACAGGAGGAGAAGAACCGGGCACAGCGAGAGGAACACTTCCGGTTAACCATCGAGGAAGCCCAAAAAGCACGTGAGGCCGCTGCTGCGGAGAGTCAACGTCAAGCTGACGCAGCGAGGGAGCAGGAGCAAGCCATTCTGAGGGAGGAAATGGCTTTAAGAAGAGAGGAAGCAGCACAACGAAGGCAGGAGGCTGACCAGAGGGCTGCTTTCAATCAAGCGCTCCTTGGGGTGCTGGAAACGGTTGCCCGTTCCATGGCAAACCGATAAGTTACGAGAGATGTATATTTCTAAACCTTAAAAAAGTTTTTTCTTGTTTTGTATGCCTTAATTTCTAATAAAAACACAATTGTAAGTTGTGCTTCCATCTTATCTTCAAAAGTGAAGCGCTTACAGCATTTTTGTTGTAAGTCAATAGTGTAGGATAAGCAAAGTAACTTTGTTTTTTTTTAACCTATAACGACACTGGTGAAGATTCTATGTTATCCTTTACATGTCAAATCCAAACCAAAATGGATAAAAAAAAAAAAAGACTTTCATTTGAAGTGAAGACATTTCGCTAATCATCTGAGGAGCAATGTCAATTTAATGAAAAATGGAGTGTGTGAATAAAGTTATAAAGCTGTGGCGTTCTGTAAGCTTGCAAAATGGAGATTGTTCGGCATGTGTCAATCTCCATAACCCAAGCTCACGGCAAAGCACAGCTTTATAACTTGAATCACACACACACACTATTTTTCATTAAATTGACAAAGGTCCTCAGATGATTAGTGACAGTTACAAATAAGGAGTAGCTTTTCTATTGTTTTGTTTTTTCTGTAATGAGTACTGGAAATTGTAGCCATAATACATTATTTCCATGTTTTGTAAATCAATCTACATAGCAGTACAGTTATAAAGGTGTAGGATTTGTGTAATCTGTTTATAATCATCCTCATTCAGGAGTTTCTCCATCATAGCATCTCAAACACCTGTGGCCTGATGTCCATCCTGTGGATCCAGCAGCTTCTGCAGCATGTTTACCCAAGGTCAAAAAATATCTCCGTGAGTTTGACTGGTAAAATGGAGCACAGCAGGATTTAAATTTAAAACACTATAGCCATGTTTTTCAAATCATGTAGTTTTTTAATGGATAGAGGATCAAATCGAAGTTAAAAAAGCCTAGCTTCCTCTTGCTAAACATCACTTCAATTGTTGAGATAATGTGCGATAGCTTAATTTAATAAGCTGCAAGGTTAAGCATAAACACTAAAAGGTTTTTCCAGAGTCCAATGTAATGTAGTTTATTAATAAGTAATGAACTATGCTATGCTATGGAAACTTCATTTAAACGTTCAAAAACTCTACTTTGCTCCAGACTGTTCAGAGTGTTTTGTGTGGATAAACGCAGCCTTTCCATGGTTCGGATTGCTGTTAAACGTCTGAACAGAAGTTCTCTTCGACGCCTGAAAATAACGTGTCTTCTGTGATTGAAAATCGCTTCCCTCCCAACTCTGCTCAGTTCTTCTACTCTTTGAAAAAGCAACAGGCAAAGCAGAACGTTGAAAAAAGCAACGATGTCATCCATTTTGTTGTGTGTTGTTTTCCCCAGCTCTTCTTCTTCTATTGTTAGTGGTGGTTCGTAAAGAGCTTAATGTATCACTAGCGCCACCAGCTGGTTAGAAGCGTTGATATTAATGATCCACCCACTGCAGGAGAACTACCCGCCCACTGCAGGAGAACTTCACGCCCACCAAAGGGGTCCTAATGCGCGCATGGATACAGAAATAAACCGGTCCCATAGGAACTGGCCCAAACTAGCCACAATGGGACCTTACAGGAACCAGACCTGTGGATAAGAGGCATTTGTGGCTGTTGCGGGTTCACATCCCGGTCCCGACAACCTTTCCACAGTGTCTACCCCTCTCTTGCCCCACACCCTACTCAACAAAAATCGGCCACTAGAGCCGAAAAAAAAAAAAAGAAAAAAAAAGGGAAAAAAGTCAATGCATTACAAGTACACAAAACTCCCAATACTTGCTCTGCCTTCGTTCTGATCCTAGTGTTTACAGAACCAAACCAAGACAGATATTTTAAAGAACAGTTTCACATTAAAGAAAACATCCTCAAGGTTCCTTACAGTGGAGAGGAATGATAAGCATCTAGCCAGCTGTTGCTGGCACCATCATTCTGCAAACAGTGATACTAAAGCATTATCATAACATAATAACATACCATTCAGATCAAATGACAAATAAACAAATAAAATGGCTCACGCAAAATGATCATTATACAGGTAGTCCCCGACTTACGACAGAGTTCCGTTCCTACGCCCTGTCGTAACCCGGATTTTAAGTCGGAAAACACACACACTGGCTGCCCCATATACATGTACATGTACGGTCCTGTACAGTTACCAAGCACTTAGCCTATCCTAACACAGTACCCTACATAATTATCAAAAAACACATACATTTGGAGCCATAATGAAGGAAAAAAAGTTAATTTCTTACTGGGAGTTGGTGAAGCCTTCCTCCGTCTGTTAGCATGTTAGCTCGTTGCACCTCCAAGCTCTGCAACTTCCTGCTGCTTCACGCGGTCCACAACATTTACAGCAAGGTCTGTTAGCTCGTTGCACCTCCAAGCTCTGCAGCTTCCTACTGCTTCACGCGGTCCACAGCGTTTACAGCAAGGTCTGTTGGCATGTTAGCTCGTTGCATCTCCAAGCTCTGCAGCTTCCTGCTGCTTCACATGGTCCACAGAATTTACAGCAAGGTCTGTTAGCATGTTAGCTCGTTGCACCTCGGGTCCAGCTTGCCGTTTCTGCCGCCTCGTTACACCGTCCACCTCCGTGCACGTTTTGTTTACGATGTAAAACCACCGTCAGCTCCGTCAATCTGCCGTATTCCGTTGTAATACTGCCGTCAACCTCTGTCCAGTAAGGTCTCCACCTCCACTGCTTTGCTGTTTCTGCCGTGAAACTCGGTCCAGAGCGGGTCTCTGTGTTTTTCCGCTGCGTCAAGCTACTGCTTCTACCTCAAATAGGAAGTATAACCGGAACTGGCTTTTCAAAGTAAATTTTTCAAAATAATTTTTTTAATGAGATGCGTGACGTAACGTTGTAACTCGAGACCGTTGTAACCCGAGGACTACCTGTATAATGAAGTATTACACATACATGTATCCCCTGACAAATGCAAAAACAGCATTTAGAATCCCGTATTTCCCACCGGAAAAGTCGCTCCGCCCCATAAGTCGCTTTAGTCCATTATGTCCATTAAATTGGAAAAATCCATAAACACGTTGCACCTCCGTATACGTCGCATCTATTATGCGTCACCGCTGACGCGTCAATTATGTTACGCATCACCACAAACATCTCCTACAGCTAATAGGTTGTAAATGTCCATCCAGTGAGTACTTTCTGTAAGTTTCACCAAAGTTTCACCAAAATCTGTCGTGTGGTTCATGAGTAGGGTTGGGCATCGAGAATCGTTCGCGGAACCATTTCATCCATTGTGTTCACTCCTCCTTTCATTTTACTGTAGTACTGGATCACTTCTGGTTTCTTCACAAGGAAATGGTTTGTCTCCTGTGTGGACTCTCGTATGTGAGTTTAAACTTGTCTTCCGACTAAATGTTTGTCCACAAAGTTCACAAGGAAACGGCTTGTCTCCTGTGTGGACTCTCATGTGTGTGTTTAAATTTGACGTCTGACTAAATGTTTGTCCACAAAGTTTGCAAGGAAACGGCTTGTCTCCTGTGTGGACTCTCATATGTGAGTTTAAATGGGCCTTCTGCCTAAATCTTTGTCCACAAAGATAACAAGGAAATGGCTTGTCTCCCGTGTGGACTCTCATGTGTGACTTTAAATCAGCCTTATGACTAAATCTTTGTCCACAACGATCACAAGGAAATGGCTTGTCTCCTGTGTGTACTCTCATGTGTTTGTTTAAATTTGTCTTCAGACTAAATCTTTTTCCACAAAGTTCACAAGGAAATGGCTTTTCTCCTGTGTGGACCCTCATGTGTGAGTTTAAATAAGCCTTTTGACTAAATCTTTGTCTACAAAGTTCACATGGAAATGGCTTTTCTCCTGTGTGGACTCTCATGTGTGAGTTTAAATAAGCCTTTTGACTAAATCTTTGTCCACAAAGATCACAAGGAAACGGCTTGTCTCCTGTGTGGACTCTCATGTGTCTGTTTAAATCTGCCTTATCACCAAATCTATGACCACGAAGTTCACAAGGAAACAGCTTTTCTACTGTGTGGACTCTCATGTGTGAGTTTAAACTTGTCTTCCTACTAAATCTTTGTCCACAAAGTTTACAAGGAAATGGCTTTTCTCCTGTGTGTACTCTCATGTGTTTGTTTAAATTTGTCTTCCCACTAAATCTTTGTCTACAAAATTCACAAGGAAACGGTTTCTTTCCTGTGTGGACTCTCATGTGTGAGTTTAAACTTGTCTTCTGACTAAATCTTTGTCCACAAAGATCACAAAGAAATGGCTTTTCTCCTGTGTGGACTCTCATGTGTCTGTTTAAATCTGCCTTATCACTAAATCTATAACCACAAAGATCACAAGGAAATGGCTTGTCTCCTGTGTGGACTCTCATGTGTCTGTTTAAATTTGCCTTATCACTAAATCTATAACCACAAAGATCACAAGGAAACGGCTTGTCTCCTGTGTGGATTCTCATGTGTGTGTTTAAATGTGATTTGGAAGTAAATCTTTTACCACAGTCATCACAGCGTATTGATTTTGGCTTTGTCTGGACTTTCCTGCATGACTCTACATTTTTCTTCTCTCCAACACATTTCTTAGTAAACAGACAGCTTGAAGATTTCATCCCTGAATGACTTGTCATGTGTCTTTGAAGAGTCCGGTTACTGACATACTGCTTACCACACTCAGAGCAGTTCACAGATTTGTTGACAGTTTTTACTTCTGATTCAGGAGCCCTGCTCTCCTTCCACTCTTTCATACTGTCTTCACGTTCTGATTCAGTCTGATGATTCTTTAGCAGAGAGTCAGGACTGGTAATTTCACCATCCTCTTCATTGTCCTCATTAACGTCAGTCTGTGAAGAGCTCAAACTGCCTTTGTGAGTCTTTACATCTGGGTTTCTGCCTAAGTTTTTTTTAAATCCTCCTCACTCACTTAAGAAACTGTAGTGACCAAAACCTGATATCGGTCTCCTCCATATTGAGTTGGTTTCCCACCAGACTGGTCCACGGGTCTTCTCTTACACGCTATGATAAGAGGCTCTGGGTCGTGCTGGTCCACATCAGGCCTTCAGTCTTGAGAAGCTTCTTCTTTTAATCAGCTCTAAACAGAGGCAGGAACCACTGAAACATGAACATTAAGGACGATGTTACTTCAACACACACACGCACACACAATTTTACCCCCACACTCACATCTTTTGTCTGCATATACATTTTATATTTTAGTGTTAATATTGTTTATTTCCAAAAACTAAAGCAACAGAAACAGCAAAGTATACCGAGACTGGAATTGCACGCTCCTGTGGGTCACTGTTATAAAAGTAATCAGATTTGTCTCACTGCCTGATCGTCTCTCTGCTCCTCCTGTGCTCCTCCCTTCTCCCCAGCTCTACCTGTCTGCTCCTCTCCAGCTAATGTACTGTAACATAACTTGCTGGGGCCACACCTCATCCTCTTCTCCCTCAGGTGGTGGAAGAGTCAGGGAGCGTCCTCCTGTGGGTTCAGCTTCTCTGACAGATGTTTTTAAAAATCTGCCAGCTTCAATGTGGTCTCTAGTTCTTTTTCAAACTTGTTCTGACAAATATATTCTTTTATTTTGAGCACCGCTCTTGAGTTTCTTACATGACATGTGGACAGCTGTCAGTCAATAATTGAGGGACACATCTCCATTCTAGCAACACACATTCTGATAAGTCAGCTCATGGCCAGTGAACCCATGTAGGTCATTTCTTATTTGGATCAGCACCACAAACATGCATGTGAAATGACTGACAGAAAACCTGACAAGTTACAAAACTATGTATTTCAGCTCATCACGTGACCTCAAAACAATATGGTCCCCAATGCTGTAGGCCCCTGGACTTCAGCCCGGGTCAGACCGTGCACTAAAGCAGCCCAGGAAACGGAGACATTCAAATGCACACAGAACCATTGCTGGATCTGAATCACAGTTTTGTCAAGACCCAAGGCCAGGCACCACATTTCTTCTGACTGGTTAGTAGGCCTATAGTGTGGTTGGGAGTGTTATGGTACATCCAGACCGAACGCGATTTCAACGGCAAAAAAGCTCAACACGCACGCAAGTGGACGCACTGGACCCAGTGGTGTCCAAACCAGAACGTGAAATTGTGGCTGCGTTGCGGCGGCGGGGGGGGGAGGAGCTTACCGGTACACCGAGTTCCTCTCTGCACTCCGCCAGGCAAGGAGCTTTTTATTTTTGTCCCTGTAGAGCAGACTTGACTGGTCGTGAAGGAATTGTCGCGAACACACAGCTACAATGTTTCTCTTCCATAGTCCACGACCTCGCGGGTCTTTCCTGCGTCCCACAAACAATACGTCACATTGCTGCGCATTATCCCCGCCCCCTCGTTTCCGCGTCACATAGCGGACTCCCCCTTTCTCCTCCACCCGACTCTCCTGATTGGTCGGACACGCGTTCACGAGTTCGAACGGCGAAAATCTTCAGCATGTTGGAGGCGTGCTTTGGAAGCTGACGCGGGTTCACGTGCACGGAAAACGCTCTCCAGCACGCTCAACACGCACGCGACCTGACGCCAGACGCTAGGAGGCGCCTGGAGGTGCGTCCCCCATTGACTTTGCATGTAAACCGGACGCTCCTGCAGTAGAAAACGCATTCGGTCTGGATTCACCATAAGTTGCACGTCTGTTAAATCTCTTGAAGAACTCTATTTTTATCTGCAGGTACACCAGTGATCCGACATAGTGCCAGCATCAAGTCAGATTTATTTGTATAGCACATTTAAATCAGGAACTGTTACCAAAGTGCTTGAGTGCCATCAGACAACTGCATGCCTGGTGAACACTTCTACTTCCTTAGCTTGGATTTTGACTCAGGTATCATCCACTAGGGCTGGGTAAAAAAAACAGATTTAATTGATTTTAGATTGATTGCATTTAAATTTAACAATATCGATTTTAAGGACTTGAGAATCAATTTTTAACAGTAAAGTGCAACACGTCCAATTAAAAGTTCAAGAGCGTGACGCGCATACACAGAATGGACGATAAAGGGAATGCTGCACTCAGCAAGTCATCTCAACTAAGATCTGATGTCTGGAATAAAAAATGAATACTTTTTTTTCCCCCTTTATAGATGGCCTCCCTTCTCACCTCACAGCCATCCTCTCACATCGATATGAAATTTCTTTTTAAAGAGAGAAAGGAAAGACAGAAAGTAAGACAACAAAACACCCCAGTAAAACAATTTCTAGACTCTTTGGATCTACCCTCAATTGGCTTGGAACAAAAGAAATGGATATCCACAGATATCACACCAGCAGAGGTCAATAAAGCTAATTCAAAACTGAAGGCAAACAAGTCGCCAGGTGGAGACAGACTACCAGCTGAATGGTATAAAGGTGACCCCCGAGGTACGAACGAGTTAGGGAGATAAGAACGGTTCGCAGCTCGATTCTGCCATAGCTAAGGGGTGAATTTTTTTTAATTTTTTTATTTTAATTATCATGCTAACGGAGCGTGCGCACACATAAGCATGTACAGTAGTGTACTGTAATGTTAAACATTGCTATTCACATTTACAGAATAAATAAAAATATATTTTCTTACTTTGAGATGGTCAAAGCCGACATCTTAGGTTGCCATGCGTTGATTGTTGTCGGGCAGAGCAGCGCGGGGGCCGGCAAGCCACCGCAGCTGCTCCAGACCTGTGTTAGCTCCCGTGTTAGCTTCTGGAGCTAGCCAGGCCGGAGGTGTAGCCAGGCCGGCCGGAGGTGTTCGCGCGGCGGCCTGGCACGATCGGCGATAAATCCGCTGCTGCCTGAGACATCCACAAAGTTCACAGAGACGTTTCCAGCTCGTAATTAATCCATATGAAGCCATCCTGGTCACCAGTCTTCGGCCGGCTGCCGGCAGCTAACCTAAAATGGCGTCCGGTGTTGTACATTAATTTGTGACCGGAGACCCCAGTGACTGAACCTAAAATGGCGTCCGGTGTTCTACATTAATTTGTGACCGTGTAAACTGAAGACCTACTTCCTGCTTGAATGAATGCTGCCCAAGATTGCTAAAAAATGATCAGAAATGATCTTTTTTATCATAATTATTATTTATAAAGCCTTTAAAACAACCACAGCTGCAACAAAGTGATGTACACATGAAATTAAGAACATTTAAACACAAAAAAAAAAAAAAATTTTAATACAGTAATTTCATATTTTTATTAAATATGATACGTTCGTAGGTCCCGTTGTTCGTAGGTCGATGGAGTCGTAAGTAGGGGGTTTGCTGTAAAATGTTTAGAAAACCTATAGCACCTTTGCTGTTAAATTGTTTTAACCATGTGCTTAAAGGGGGTGAAACCCCACCATCCTGGAAACAAGCAATAATCTCCATTATTCCAAAACCAGGGAAAGATAAAAGTGAGTGTAGTTCATACAGGCCCATTTCAGTTTTGAACGTTGATTATAAGATATTCACTTCCATAATTGTCAGTAGACTAGAAAACATTATCCCCGATCTGATTGATACAGATCAGACTGGATTTATCAAAAATAGACGCACACAAGATAGCGTGAGGAGAACATTACAGTTGTTTGACATTATGAACAGAAGTAATTTGAAATATTTAGCAATTAGTTTCGATGCGGAAAAAGCCTTTGATTCCGTACGATGGGAATACTTATATTTAGTTCTACAAAGGTTTGGCTTTAATAAAATAATCATAAATTGTTTAAAATCATTATATACTTCTCCAGTAGCCAGGATCAAAATAAATGGCAGTCTTTCAGACACATTCCCCATGGAACGAGGATGTAGACAAGGATGCCCTCTGAGTCCAATTCTCTTTGCTCTTTTTATAGAGCCACTTGCTCAACAAATTAGGGAAGACCCGGAAATTAAAGGAATCATATTTAAAGGAAGAGAATATAAATCATGTTTATATGCTGATGATATTTTGGTGACATTGTCTGACCCAGACACCAGTCTACCTAAACTCATGTCCTGTTTACAACAGTTTGGACTTTACTCAGGTTATAAATTAAACATTGAAAAAACTCAGACCATGAGCTTTAACTATTCACCCCATGAGGATTTTGATTGGTCAAAACAATGTGAGCTTCAATGTGATTGGATGTAATCGCTGTCCATCAATCATTTTGAGTCGAGGCGGACTGGCAGGCGGGGGCTTTGATTCGTTGCACACGCATTGCAGCCAAACAAGAGCTGCACGCTTCAAAAACACACGCGCGCACACAAGAACGGACTCCCAATCACCTCCTGTGAAGCCGCGCGCGCAGAGGGACAGCGGACCAAAGCGCGACTACGGAGGAGGCAGAGTCCTCCCGGTGTGACGACGACCTCCGCATGTGATTTGACTGACACTGCATGCACACGCTAGACCCGCCTTCAGCTTCAATGAGATTGGATGTAATCGCTGTCCATCAATCAAAGTTAAGCTGAGGTGAAGTTTTTTTTTTTTACAATTTGGTCAAAAGCTGGAAGTCCGGCCCCCTGCCGGAAGTCTTTAAGCCCTGCATAAAGACGATTATTCTTCTGATTATTTAATTAGGACAAAAATAAAAAGTCTCTTGTGAAGCGATTAGCGTCCTAAATTCAAACTAACTGAGACAGCACTTTGAGATTTTTGTTAATGAAAAGTGTGTTATAAATTAAATTCATTATTATTATTATCATTATTATAAACAGTGTCAACTGTCCTTAACTGCAGGTTTCAGAGAAAATGCAGCTGCTGATTTTAGTTTGAATTAAACAGTCTTTCACTATCAAACATTGAATTCAATAATGCTCACTTAACACAAGGTTATTCATTTGATATAATTGAATTAACACAAAATAAAAGAATAAGAGAGTCTCTTGTGATTTGTGTTTTGATTCAAATTAATAAAATAAAATAGTGTTAATGTCTTTCACTGAGATTCAGTGAGATTCACTTATGCATGCTCACAACCACACACAAATAGATGCAGGGATGCACATGCAGGTATCGTATGTAGATATGTACTGTATATGTGAATACAGTACATATGCATGCATGTGTATGTATATGTATATATATATATATATGTATATGTATATATATATATATATATGTAGGTATAGGTATATATATTTATAGAAATCTACTGTAAAGCCACAAATATTCTAAGTCTTTCATACATATGTATTTTGTTGCTGTGTTCTGTCATGTTCTTTGCAGGTTTACAGACAGTGGTCGAGTGTATTTGCCTTGTGCTTTCTTTGTGTATATTTATTATATTTTGTAGTCTTACTTTCCGTCTTTCATTTCTATCAGGGTTTCTGCAGGTTTCAACAACTCAAATTTAAGACTTTTTAAGACTTTTTTTTTTTATATATACCAGTATGGATCAAATTTAAGACCTATCGGCAAAAAAAAATAGTTTTCATTATCACCTCTTTATTCCAAAATTTGACTGACATATCAAATCACACAAAAAACAGGTTGCTACTTGACTATTCTGTTAGTAAAATATTGAATAATTAAAAAATAAAGTTAGTCAGCTTCAATAAAAAATAAATGTACACAAACATATATACAAATGTATGATTTATACCTGCACAAAATGTAGCTACTTTGTAAAATGTGTCCTTGAGGGACGAGTGTAACCTGGATTAAAGGTGTGGATTGTTTTAACCTGGATGGGGCAGCTGTGGCTGAGTTGTTAGAGCAGTCGTCCTCCAATGCAAGAGTTGGGGGTTGGAATCCACCAGCAGTCACATGCCTAAGTGTCCATGGGCAAGACACTGAACCCCATGTGTGCCCCATTGGTGTATGAATGTGAGCTAAAGCTCTGATTAGTCTCTTTAGAATGATTTGTTCAATTAGCTTTGTAATCTAGTAGAGAGCTGTATGAATGGGTAAATGAGGACATGTAGTGCTTTACAACAGTGTAACGCACTTTGAGTATCAATTAGATAGAAAGGTGCTATATAAGAACAGTCCATTTACCATTACAAGTGTGGATCATTGTAACCTGGGTTAAAAGTGGGTATCATGGCAGTGAAGCCTTCGTCTTCAACCATCGACAGAGGCCTCATGTCAGTGACGTTCATGTAAGGATCTTTCAGTCTGCTGCTTGCTGTGGTGTGCATGATGTCTGTCCATCATGAAGGCTGTCATTGTTTGTTGTTTTCTGGAATGAGAGAGTTTATATGTATTATAGCATAATTTACAGCAACTCAAGAAATGACTCGTTTCACTTACAGTGCTAGGTTAAACACACACACACAAACATAAAATACTAATTACACACACTTGAGTAGATTAAATAAATTACTGTAATTCCTGTTTAAATGCAATTCATCCTTCCACACTATGCAGTGTCTTCAGAATTTGCCAGCAAATTAATAGTTGAAGCTAAATCATTAAATTATCACCATCTTTGTGTTAGATTTATTCATAAATCACATTTAAACACTGCTTGTACGTTACATTAAAAATAAAAACACACACATTCTCTGTCACTGTCACAGCTAAGAAACAAGCAGCAGCTGCCAGAGACACTGACATTACGTTTTCTCTCTTTGAAACAGAACAAATATGGTTTAATGTACTGTAGTAGACTCACCTGCTGCTCTTCCTTCATCGTGGTGAATATAAGTTTACAACTCCGTCATGTTTACATTTCATCCGCGTCACCGCGTGGTTATCTCGTGTCGTGTCGTCACTTTTGAAAGCAGCATGTTGTAGTTTTTTATCTTTATGCCTGCGTCGAGCTCCCACAAGTTGGAGGACTTAGTTATCTCTGCGTCGCGTCGGTCATTTGTAAAATAGACTGTGAAAACTTCCTCCTCCCCCCTCGCTCTGTTCGAGCTCTACCGGTGAACAAAACAGCTCCGTGAAAGAAGCATGTTGTTGCAGCCCTAGCACTAGTCACATGTTTGTCACGTGGCTTACGTAGGAAGCTTTTTTTAAGCGCTTGGGGCAGGATTACGACGGCACACAAAATTAAGACCTCTTCAAAAAAATTAAGACTTCAAAACAATAATTCATTGAATTTAAGACTTTTTTTTTAGGCCTGAAATCGAAATTTTGAATTTTTTGACTTTTTTAGACTTTTTAAGACCCCACGGAAATCAGTCCTGCATCGCTTTGCAATCCTTTGAATGAGAATGTGCGCGGCGCTGAGGCTGGGACAGGTGGGGGCGTGGGTTGGGCGTGACAAAAAACTCTGTTTTGATTGGCTGGTCATTGTCCGGGTCACTCTGGCTGTGTCTCAATTCAGGGGCTGCATCCTCATGAGTGCGCATTTGTCGGCCGCATACGTCATTGCCCCGCGCGGAGGACTGTCCCAATTCGAAGACTCCTCCTCATGCGGCCGAGGAATGCAGCCTACTTCCTGCCGAAATCCAAGGATGCATCTGTGAATCCTTCAAGACGGAGGCTATCCCAGAATTCGTAGCGCCAGCAGAGATTTCGCGGGGGGGTGGGACTTTCTGCGTGCAGGGGCAGGACTGCTGTGTGCTGTTGAGTCATCAGCTCGTTCAACCTCAGCGCAAGCTGAATCTCATTAAAATGTAACTACAGAAACGACTAAAAAAATATTTTTTAGCTGAATATATATTGGTGTTTCTGAGTTTACTGTTTGTTAAGAACTGATAACAAATCAGTTTATTTTACACGTGCGTAGCAAGGATTTTCTGAGGAGCGATCTGTTAAAACTCAGAGTGGACCTATAAATTGCAAGCTGCCCAGTAGGTCACTGCGTTAAGCATTCGGTTTGCATGCAGATCCCTTTTTCAAAAGCTGGTTCGAATCTCACTCGGTACGGTTAAAACTTATTTTATTTACGTTTGTCTTTTATTGGATAAAAAAAAGGAGTTTCACAAACTCCTTTTTTAAAATCTCAGTCCTCTAAAACTTATTTTACGTTTGTCTTTTATTGGATAAAAAAAAGGAGTTTCACAAACTCCTTTTTTAAAATCTCAGTCCTCTAAAACTTATTTTACGTTTGTCTTTTATTGGATAAAAAAAAGGAGTTTCACAAACTCCTTTTTTTAAATCTCAGTCCTCATATTTTTATCCAATAAAAGACAAACGTAAAATAAGTTTTAACCGTACCGAGTGAGATTCGAACCAGCTTTTGAAAAAGGGATCTGCATGCAAACCGAATGCTTAACGCAGTGACCTACTGGGCAGCTTGCAATTTATAGGTCCACTCTGAGTTTTAACAGATCGCCCCTCAGAAAATCCTTGCTACGTACGTGTAAAATAAACTGATTTGTAATCAGTTCTTAACAGTAAACTCAGAAACACTAATATATATATACAGTACATGTATTCAGCTAACTAATATATTTTAGCGGTGTCCCTTCTCTTCCACACACACCGAGCGCGCAGAACTTCCCACCCACTTCAAGAGAACGCCCCACCCACTTCAATGCCGGCAAACCTGAAGGCTAGACCGTCCCATTTCAG
>JBBPBX010008014.1:41073-63647 GCA_038048925.1 Garcialebias charrua
ATATATATATATATATATATATGTATATATATATATATATATATATATATATGTATATATATATATATGTATATATATATATATATATATATATTATTATGTATATATATACAGGTAGTCCCCGATTTACGAGCGCTCTGATCTGCGAGGTTCCAGACTTACGAGCTGCACATTTTTGGAAAAAACGAAAAAAATACTGAGTTTTCATGTGTTTTTTCACTACAGTTAGTTAGTTAAGCATATAAACACACGTTTCCGATCATTTTTATGCACTCAAAAGTAGTTTTTAGATGAAAATAGAGTGTTTTTAGGCGCGCTAGCGAAAACCGTTCCAATTTACGAGCGGATTTCCGGATTTACGAGCGAAATGGCGGCCGTTCCAAATTACGAGATTTCCGGTTTACGAGCGCCTCGTTGTAACGGATCTCGCTCGTAAATCGGGGACTACCTGTATAATATGTATATTATATACATGTGTGTTGTATATATATATATATATATATATACTGTATATAATATATATATATACATAGTATATATATATATATATATGTTTTTATAGTTATATATATATATATAGTTATATATATAGTATGTATTTATATAGTTATATATATGCTTATCTGAATATATATGTATTATTACAGTATCTGAATATGTATACATAATGTGTGTGTGAATAAATTGCATCTTTGGTTGTATCTTGCTAAACAGTACAGTATTGTATTCCACCAAAATTATTTAAATATGCTAAACTATACGTTCCTATACATGCAGTTTTAATAGCTGTATGCCTAAAATTTAAATATGTGACAATAGCATTACTATTCAGCGTGTTATGATTGATTAAATGCGCTGATACTTTATTGTGCCAGCCAAATATATAAGGCTGAGTGGAGCGGTGGACAGCGCCAAGATGGCCGCCCTAAATCCTGCGCCGGAGCAAGCTATGGGGTATCTAGTGTGTATATGATATCTATGGGTGGCTCTGCCCTCCTCCCTCTGCCCTGTCGACAAAAACTTCAAAAGAGATGAGCGCCTGCTGAGCCAAGTGATCGAGGAGGAACACTGTTTCTTAAAGTCAAGTCAACTTTATTTGTAGAGCACATTTAAAACAGAAACTGTTATCAAAGTGCTTAACAACAACAATGGGAGTAAAATTAATGGAAAAGTACAAAACACTAAAAAGAGATTATGTCATCCAACATGCCACTGACCCCTCCCCCTCCCCCCAAAAACAAAAAGTCTTCATATCTACACAACTTTCTATCTAAAATCTATCTAAACCTTTTTTTTAGCTGGTTAGATCTGATTGAGACAGTTTACACATCTTTTTTGGATTTAAAGCTGTGAAGCTCTGTGCTGTGAAGCCGGTGTGCGCTCCTCGTAATAATTAAATAATTAATGATATCAGAGTAACTACTTTGTGACAAGTTGTCCGATTCGTCTGCCATGATTTCTTTCTCCAACTCATTTAACTCTGACCACTGCCAGCCTTGGTGAAGCTAGTAATGTATTTAGCTGTGGTAGCAGACTGTGTGTTTGACCGCCATTTCTGCCTTTAGGAGTGGCGAAAAACCCGGTATTGCGCAATACTCGCCAGTATGTGGGAACTATGTATTACCTGATGAAGATTGTTTAAATGCTGCTGCTGTTACCGGTGTTTGCAACAAGCTGCTTTTCTTGCTTGTAGAAGACGTTCACGTTCAGATGATGTTATAATAATAATAATAAACTTTATTTGTATATTTATTTTTATACCGGTAAAACCGGTAATGATATGATATGGCCCAGCTCTAACCTCTACATCATTACATTCAGTTTTTATTCACAATTTGTTTAATGTCCCAACTTTTTTGGAATCTGGTTTGTAAATCACGTAGGCTGCATGGATGCATCCTGTCATCACTGCAAAACCACCAGAACTGAGTCGAACAAACTTCTGGAATTTCTCAACAACTGTGGCAAATAAGAGTTTATAATCTGTAGGACAAAACTTATGTTCATGCAAATTAATTTTTTCCTGAGGAATTAGATAAGGTTTTATGACATTATGTGTATGTATATATATATCACAGAAAAACCAAAAATATTATTTTGAATGAAACTTGTTGATGACATCATGAGTTTTTGTTTGTTGTTAGAGCACTTTAATAAGTGAAAAAGTGACATTTCTGATGATATGTCAAGAAATAAACTAATATTTATTCTTCTTTCTGCTACCTTTCATTTTTTTTATATTTTGTACATTATCATTTATGGGATTGTCTTGTATTGTTTCTTTTGTTAAAAAAAATGAACAAATTTAATAAACATAAACAAACAATATACCATAAATGTTCTATTTCTGAATTCCTGGATATTTTGGTGTAGCAGAGTGCATTTTCTAGTTGAAATTGAACACATCGTGACGCAAGATGTGAAGAGGAGCAAGATTTTTAAAAATCTGAATCGTGGACAGCTTGACTGCAGGATCCAAACAGTTCCTAACACAGCTTAGCTCCACACTTCACTTTAGACTGCAGTAAATAAATACATACCTGTGTAACCCTGATGTTTGGTTTGATACCAGTGAACTGATGAATCGCTCACCCAGGAACTCTTCTCAGCTTCACAACATTTATTAACATGAACTTCATCTGAAACAGAAAAAAAAACATGTGGTTGGTGGTGGTCTGACATGTAGCTCCTGCCCCAACTCTGAGAACGTCAGGCAGTAAAAAATGCCATCAAGCCAGTCTCCACTTCCAAAATGATGGTTTTGTTGTGCAGACAAACACTATGAATTATGGCAGTAACCTTTGTGAGTTTTTAAAAAAAAGCTGTTAATGACGTCATACTTGCTGTTGTTACAAAATTATTTGTGGATGATTTATTTATATTATTTATTATATAATATGAGAACTGTTACCATCAGGGAAAAGGTACAGATCAATCAAGACAAGAACAAACAGATTTAAATATAGTTTTCATCTGTCCACCGTTACTGAACTTAACAAAATCTGTAATAAAAACTGAATAAGGGACAACTGGTGTAATATCAATCTGCTTGTGTTGCACATTTGGAGTGTTTCAAACCTGTTATTAACTTTAATACAGTTTATATTTTTATATTGTTTTATATTTTACTGTTTTTACTTTTGTTCTGGGAAGCAAACCCAGATTTCACTGTATTCATGTGCAATGATAATAAAGGTCTCTTCTATTCTATTTTGCAGCAGGTTTTGAATTGTCTTCTGCTGAACTTGATCCACCACAAAGACTGTGTGGTTCACAGAGTTTCTGCACAAATCAAAATATGAAACTTTAAATTAAAATGTTCTCAGAGAACAATAAGTATAATTTTTATACACACTAACCAGAAACCTCCAGTGATTTTGGTCGACATGGACAAATAACACAAAGCTCTTGTAATTCTCAAAATTTACCAGTAAAAAGAAACACTTGATGTTAAAATGCTATAAATGTCATTTCTGAAATTAATGTACAATTTTAACTCTTATTTTTCCAAATGGTTATCACTTAAAAATATTAAACCTATAAATTATTTTAATTTAAACATTCCTGTTTTTACTTGAACTATGTTGCATTTCAATGAGACAAACTTTCTGCACAGTAATGATGTGATTTGTGGTAAAGTCGTACTTACCCTCACTGTTTCTACAACATCCTGAAGAACGAGCAACAAACACAGCAACTTAGGAAAAATTACATGGAAAATGTCCAACTTTGGAGGGCCTTTATTTTGAAATTCCACATGAGATCTTGGTGACATTTGGTGAGCAACATCTGGAGATGTTCTACAGTCAGCCTGAAGTGAGACTGATCACTGGAAACTAAGAGTTTTGTTTTAATATTAATGGAAACTTCAGGGAAAACATTCTCACATAATGAACATACAAATCACCACAAAACAGAGACAAAAGTTAAATATTATGGATCCATATTCACAGGAGGACATTAAAAATCATTTCTGAACATAGACCAGCAAGAATGACTTCAATCATCTAGAGTCAAAACATGAATTAAGTTTTTTATTTATTTAACTTAGCAACACAAAAAGTTCTCTACTCTTTGGATATGGGGGCGACATTTAAATTTTAAAGACTGTGTAAAGTAAAATTAAATGTGTGTTTTGAGTTCGTCACACGGCATAAATATGTGTTATTAATCACCCATATAAATCTGACTGAAACATAGTTTACCTTATAAAATTAAGTCTCAAAAATAATGAAAAAACATAATTGTGCCCTGGTCTGAAACGCTGGGGGCGTGTCAGCGCGTGGGCGTGGTTTCAGCGCAGTACTGCGCAGTACTGCGCCCGTGTCCTTCACCCTGAAGATGTTCGCGAAGTATTGGAGTTCTCCAGCCCTACTCATTTGAACCTCCAGAGCCAGACTCAGACTCTGAGTCAGACAGTGACCACTGTGACGGTCGGCATCGTTCTTCACAGCCTGAGCTGTGTGTGGAGAGGCAGACAGGTGCAGCAGAGATCCAGTAAACCTGCTCTGTTTTTATCTGAGTTCTGGCTGTAACAGCAGCTCCTTTTTCCAAGAGTTACGCTGTTTTTAGTGCACAAACAACTCTGGTTTTGTTTTTAAAAAAGAGGACACAACTATAATTCATAACTCCGCTGTTATGTGTTTAATAATAAGCGCTATTTTAGAAGATGAGCGGACTCGCTGCACACGGTCCGACCCGGTCACATCGCATGCGGGGTCTGTGTTGGTGATTAAAATATAGAGTAATCACGTTGATAACTAAGTATGCAATGGACCTGTCGCATTTTCTTAGCAAAAAAGGAGCTTGTGAACTTGTAGGGCACAGATGCACGAACGAGGCGTAATTGATTAGCTAGCTAACAATGAACAAAATATCTATGCTATTGCTATCTGATGCTATCTGCGATTCGCGAGTGAACGGCTCCACCGAGGCAAGATCTAATTTATACGGCTGGAGCTGCAGGGGGTGGGGCTATACTTAAGAAGACCGCGTGACGAAACGCGGTCACATTTAAAACACGCCTAAAAAATCCTGAAACAGACATATCTTTATACACAAGTTGATCTATAACTCCAAAATTAATTTATCTACAATTTTGAGACTTTTTACTCATTTACAACATTACAATTATGACATTTATAATGTTTATTGAAGAAAATATTGAAATTTACTTTACACGGTCTTTAAACTTTTAGTGGAAACAGCTGAGCAGGAATGTTGGTCCCATTACAGCTTCCAGTGCTAACATGTGTTTTATGTACCGGTACAGAGTTTGTACCAACAGGAGACACAGATCAGCTTTTATTTTGAAAGAATCTCGCAAGCGTGACTACCTAATTCATGGTGTTAGCGCGTGCACAACCAAACCGCTTGAGCGCTGACTTTTAGAAGTGGAGGCTGCTGTACTGAAGTATAATATTGAACAATTTTACTAGAAATTACAACCATACCTGTTAGAGAACAAACGTGGTTGGTGGAGGTCTGACGTGAAGCTCCTGCTCCTACACAGAAAAACACACACACAGTCACGAGACTAGATTATCCAAGCACGTGACAACGAGATGTAGCTGCTAACAGCTACACATGCTAACAGCTACAATGCTAACAGCTACACATGCTAACAGCTACATATGCTAACAGCTACAAATGCTAACAGCTGCACATGCTAACATCTACAGATGCTAACGGTTACACATGCTAACAGCTACACATGCTAACAGCTACATATTCTAACAACTACAGATGTTAAAGGATACAGATGCTAACAGCTACACATGCTAACAGCTACACATGCTAACAGCTACACATGCTAACAGCTAAACATGCTAACAGCTACACTTGCTAAAAGCTACAGATGCTAACAGCTACAGATGCTAACAGCTACAGATGTTAACAGCTACAGATGTTAACAGCTACAGATGTTACCAGCTACAGATGCTAACAGCTACAGATTTTAACAGCTAAAGACGTTCACAGCTACAGACGTTAACAGCTACAGATGTTAACAGCTACAGATGTTAACAGCTACATATGTTACAGCTACAGATGTTAACAGCTACAGAAAATAACAGCTACAGACGTTAACAGCTACAGACGTTAACAGCTACAGACGTTAACAGCTACAGACGTTAACAGCTACAGATGTTAACAGCTACAGACGTTAACAGGTACAGACGTTAACAGATACAGATGTTAACAGCTACAGATGTTAACAGCAACAGACGCTAACAGCTACAGACGTTAACAGCTACAGATGTTAACAGCTAAAGCTGTTAACAGCTGCAGGCTCTAACAGCTACAGATGTTAACAGCTACAGATTAGAGGCTGACATTTTTTCGGGAATCCCACGGGTCACGTGATTCCCATGGGATTCCTGTGGGATGGGAATCGAGTTAACTGTTATTCACGTGATTGGGACGGTACAGGATCGAAAGTTAACGGGAGCAGACGGGAGCGGGAGTCGTGACAAAAAAAAAAAAACATGTCGCCATTTTGTAGTTCTCTTTCCCCCAGCTTGCACTGTAACGCAAGTTAAAAGAACTACATGACCCAGAAGGCAACGGTACTTCCGGCCACTGCTTTCGCCGGAATTCAAAGAGTAGCAGCAATGGAGGGAGTAAAGACGAGCGGAGAATCCGATGTGGTTAAAGTTGATTTGCAACGCAAAGTAAGAACTAACGATATTTCTATTAAGCTCACAGAATTGGCAGGAAAGTCGCAAATATTAACGAACTTTGCGAGAGTTGAGTGTGACGGTGTTAACACGCTGTATGCCGCTTGTAAGACGTGCTTAGTTTTAGTCAAGTACACCAGTGAGTCTATGTTGGGGTTTATTCAATTAACTGACCTCCAAATGAGCTAAAAACAGAGACTAAGGTGGTCCTCTGCAGGAAAATCTATAGAGATCACAGGCCATGTACTACGTTTTGTGCTCTTTAGTGATTTAATTTATTTTTTGTTTACATTAAGGCAAAATATGCCTCCCTCTACTGCCACAGATGAACTGTTTCTGTTGCTATATCTATTTAAATCAAACTGCAAAACACAAAGTAGCCTAATCTTAAAAACATTGTGGTGAAGATTAGATCAAATTAATTGTATTTCTTACGAGTAAATTAGGAAGAAAAGATGGGAGCGGTACAGGAGCGGGAGTCATTTTGAATGGGAGCGGGATGGGAGTGGGAGTCATTGCACCAGGAGTGGGACGGGACAGGAATTAATTTTTTACTCAAGCCTGGGAGTGGGACGGGACAGGATTATTTTCTGTGGGAGTGGGACGGGACAGGAGTAGAAATTCACTCCCGTGTCACCCTCTACTACAGATGTTAACAGCTACAGATGTTAACAACTACAGTAGATGTTAACAGCTACAGATGTTAACAACTACAGTACAGTAGATGTTAACAGCTACTGATGTTAACAGCTACAAATGTTAACAGCTGCAGACGCTAACAGCTGCAGACGCTAACAGCTACAGATGTTAACAACTACAGATGCTAACAGCTACAGATGTTAACAGCTACAGATGTTAACAACTACAGTAGATGTTAAAGGGGACCACATATTCAAAATTCACTTTTTAATGTTTTTTTTACTCAACTTTGGGTATTTACTTCATAAAAAACAGTCCTAAGGCCAAAAAAATGCACCCAGTGGTTTATTTACTCTAAGTAGATTTATTTATCTTTGATAAATACACTTCGTTTCCCACTTCCTGCGGTTTGTGACGTCACAAACCGCAGCCAACCACCTCAAACCTGAGTCCAGCCCCTCACCTAGCAACCCCTGGTTAGGCTCAACCCACTTCTGTATTAAAACATGACTGTTGTTTTTCATGATTTCATCTCATCTTTTGTTTATATGTTCTTAAAGCTGCTATATGTAACTTTTCTAACAATATATTTTTAACATATTTCTTCACTCTGTCACTAGATTGATGTTAGAGAGGTAATCTCTGAAAAAAACTAAAAAAAAATATTGTCCCCTTGCTTCTCCAGGTGGTAAATAAGCATTTCTAAAAAGAAAAAGTGACCCACCATTTTCCAGCCAATAAGAACAAAGTTTGTAACCAGCCAATAAAAACCGAGCTTGAATTTGAATCAGCCAATAAAAACAGAGCTTGAATTCAAATTTCAACAGACCACAAGGGGGCAGAGCCATATATGGCTCTGAGGGGGAGGGATCAGAATGCTTTGCTTGTTGAAATTTTTTCTAAGTGCTGATGTTCTACAGAAACTGCAGACTGAACCTTTAATTTCATGTGTACAGCACTTTGTTGCAGCTGTTTTTTTAAATGGCTTTATAAATAAAGTATAATTGTTATTTTTATGTTTTAGTTCAATTTTTAGTGTATTTGCGATCGCTCCCAACGCGCAGCCGGCAAAAATTAAACGAGCGGACCCCCGGCGTAGGGACCGGCGGCAACGGGACACTGCTTCTGGCGCGATGGAGCGGAGCTTCAACTGTACAGCCTCGCTGCTGCCTCGCAGCAGCCTCGCAGCAGCGAGGACCTTCTCCTTACGGATTAATTTACGGGAGACACTTGGTGAACTTTGTGTTGTCTTGACTGGAACAGCGATAACTCCCAAAATCTCTGCGTGCAACGAGCGGAGCTGGCGAACACCGGAAGAGGAACAAGCTAACATTAGCATCGGATTCGGGTGGTCTCATGCTAAAAGGAGCAGCAAATTGCGGCGCGCTCAGACGGGTTTCGGTAAGTTATCTTAAGCTAGCACTAACAGTAAGTCAAATGAGTAATAAAAAAAGAGCTAATTTTAAAACAACAACACATTACAGATACTGGCTGTTACAGAGGGCGTAAACAGATCGTTGAAGGGCGTGGACTTCAGAACTCAGTATCAGAAACCGGTCGTTCAAAACGAAAGTTAAAAATGGCAGAATTAAAAAGGGTATAATTAATTATCTAAGAATTATTTTGTGTATTAAAATGAATTAATATTGTCAAGATAGCACACAGACATAACATAAAATTTTTAAAGACCTATATGTGGTCTCCTTTAACAGCTACAGACGCTAACAGCTACAGATGTTAACAACTATAGATGTTAACAGCTACACATGCTAACAGCTACAGACTTTAACAGCTACAGATGTTAACAGCTACAGATGTTAACAGCTACAGACGCTAACAGCTACAGATGTTAACAACTACAGATGCTAACAGCTTCACATGCAAACAGCTACAGCTGTCAACAGCTACACATGCTAACAGCTACACATGCTAACAGCTACACATGCTAACAGCTACAGCTGCTAACAGAGTGAACTAACTTCCTCTCCACAGACAAGAAGCTGCAGTGTTACAAGACTCTGGCAGCAGCAGCTTGGAACTAAATCACAGAATAAAGTATTTGACTCACGAGAAGTATTTTTTCATTAGTAATTGAAATAAATCACGGAGCTAAATCCAGACGTAGCTTCTCATCAGAAGGAAACTCGGTATCTTGTAGCTTTTTTCATTCATTCAACCTTTATTTATACAGGCTACTGTGATTCGAACCCGAGTCGAGAAAAGCTTTGGAGCGGCAACCCGATGCATTTCCAGTGAACCACAGAGGCGTGTTTTTATTTCAATGTCCACGTTTCATTTAAACGAACCGCCCCTCATGAAGTCAGCTCGTTTGACTTGAACAAACTTTATCCATGCTTTCCGAATCCTTTTGATTTTGGGGAAATAATGAACACCAACGCCATCCTTCGAGGTATTGCTGCAGGGCAACACATCGGTTCGGCATTTTCTTAGTTGTATTCGTAACTACAGTACTCTGGTCAGAAATAAGAAAGCTACGTTGATGCATGATGCTCGTTATAACTCCGTCTGCATTCAAGGTGGATCCTTCAGTGACGTCAATGCCCATATATGGAGAGGGACACATTATGCCGCAGCTCCTGCGTTAAAATCTCCTTTAAGTCATGAAATAACACATTAAGCGTTATTTCTCTACAATATCAATAAAACGCTCCTGTTTTATTATTTAAGTCACTACTAAATATTAATGGCGATGCAATTTGAAAACATGGTGGGTCATGGACTTTAAAACCAGACTGAAAAATCTCAAAAATTTTGTTCTCATTCAAAAACTTATTTAAATGACAAAGTACAGTATACCATAATATTTTTGTCTCACTTGTTTAACTGGGTTCTCTTTATCTACTTTTAGGACTTGCGTGAAAATCTGATGATGTTTTATGTAGAAATATAGACGATCACAAAGGGTTCACAAACTTTCAAGCACCAATGTAATATTGGGTTGCAATTAAAGCCCCCAGTAGAGCTGCGCGTACTGGCTATACGCCTCTGTACGACGTACGTACGCAGAGGCAAAAGCGTAGCCCCGCAGGGCACGAACGCGCAAAGCTAAATTTTTACGACCGCGTACGCGATGCGCGTTGTCTCACAATAAACTGGCCGTGGCCGGACTGTTTTGTATGTTACTCAAATGAATTGAATTCATCTTCTTTATCGCTGATCGGGCCTTTTCTTTTGTTTTTTTTGCCTAAAGTCGAGTAATCGCTTCTTCCTCTGTTCACTCCATGACTGAAATGAATGAATTCATGTCCTACCTGGCTGCGCTTGGGTTTAAATATTTCCTGGTGGGCTGTGGGCTACAGGAAAAGCGCTCCCTGTTTTTATTTTTTAGAAGTTTTTATTAACATATAAAGTTAGAAAGACCGCAGCGGGAGCAGCAGAGCCAACCGCTGCTCGTCTGGAGTTGAAGCCAGAGGCTTGTCCCACTGAGCTGTCAATCATTTCAGTAGGCGTGTCAGCAAGTGACCAATCAGCGACTAAGTTTGTCCTGCTTCGCGCGCAGCTGATCAAATTACAACAAGAATCTGGAGCGAAAACGCGAGCATTTAAAAAAAAGAAAGAAAAAGAAAGAAAGCAGAGCTGTACCAGCGAACGCGTGCGCACAGAATGCGCGCGTAGAGTGGCGTAAAGCCAGGACGCTGAGGTCTATCCCAGCCTTAAGTGTTGAAGTTTAACTACAATTTTTTTTCGCTCCTAAACCACTCAGTGGATATTTTTTCTGCTGCCAGAGTGTAATTATATGGGTTTTATTTACAAACTGATGCCCTGTAGAAGACATTTGAGATAAAATTCAAATTTTTTATTCATTTTTTAAGACACTCAACCGTGTCAAGCTTGCTTGGGTTTAGTTCAGTGTATATCGTAATTTATAGCTCCTAAACCACTTTCAACCATTTCAACCAAAAAATAAATAAAATTATATTCTGCCAATAAACGTTCTTAAAAAACATACCCTGGCTACTTCCAATTTACGAGCTGCTGGACGGTATGGAGCTCCGGAGAGACTGCAGCTGGCAGCCGCCATTGTTGTTTACAGCTGCATCAGGTCCCGGTGGATCTTGCTCGCTTCTGTCGGTCCCACTGCTGTGAACTGATGGTACTGCAGCGGATTTCAGCCTGATCTTGTCCTTACTTCTGAAGCACATCCTGTGTTCGTTCAGGTCGCTGTCGTTTTAATCCTCCTGACGGAAGTGCGCACTACAAATCACGGAGTTGGTCGTGACGATTCTGTTGGTGAAATCCTGCCTTTTCAACTGGACAAACTTCACCCAAGCTCTGAAAGCTGGTTTTTGGTGCAGGAAATCGATGGACACGATGTCCAGACAAACTGTGGAGTTCTAACAACCCCCGCACACACAAATATTAACCATTATTGGACCTCTTTAGCTTCAATACAATACAATACAACAACTTCTGACTACTTCGCCTCCTCCTTCTACGTCACGTGACTCCAAAACCGCACGTTTTTTAAGGCTCAGCATTTTACCCCCGATCTGTGGCTGTAAGGCTCTTGCTATTAATTTGGAAAGCAGGGAGGATTACCAAAATTACCGTATTACCTCTAAATATTATTTTTCTGCCCCTAAAACTAACATTAAACATGCCCTTTAATTGGAGTTTTACCTGCAGCCGTGCTTCCTCCAAAGATATATAAGCAGTCAAGCACAACAGTGAGGTTTACTTGAAAAGCAACCAGATCCTCTTTTATTGTGAATTCTTGGAAAATATCTGCCTAGAATAAACACAACTATTGTAAAGGGTTTTAAACGCAACTCGTTATTTCTTCATGCTCTAAAGCAACGGCAGACAAACACACCTGGATGAAGGCATTGGCTTGCACACATTTGCAGTCCTCCACAGTGACCTTCAGCCCGTTGGGTGTTGCAGTGAAGATGGCGTGGTCCTTAAAGCCGATGGCTTTCAGAATGTTGGAGAGACTGCGAGCATTATCCAAAGTAGCCACTAAAACGTACTGTTCATCCTCACCTTGAGATTGTGTAGACAGTGGCATTGTAGAACTGAAAAATAAATGTTTGAGGCTCTTAAAATGTATTTTAAGTACTTGTAATAAAAATTTGCATGAACAAATTACCAGTATACAACAAGACAATTTACTTTAATAATAATAAACAAGCATTTAAGATGGAAAGAGACAAGCTCTGTATGTTGTCAACCTTAATGCTGTTGTGCATCACTTTGAGATCATTTGGTTCATCTTAGTATTTGTACTGTTAGCATTTATTTTGAATTCAATTTGTGTCATTTGTCACAAGTTTTCACACCTGTGTGGACATTTTGGAACACCTTGCCAACAACATTATTTACTACAGTAGTTTGCACTGAATTAGCATTTATTTTGTTTACATAATCCTACTGGACTGAATATACTTTTGGTCATTTTTTGGGGGTCAAAATTAAAACCTTTTGTGATCCTTTCCTGCTAGAACTGATCTTTTGTTCAGTCTTGGTTCTGTCTTTGTTCTGTGACGGTGAGTCAGCCTGACCACCATCACAGACATCTACACCTCCAGATGCAGGAAGAGGGCCACCTGCATCATGAAGGACCCCACTCACCCAGCACACACACTTTTTGCCCCACTCCCCTCAGGAAGGAGGTTGAGGAGCATTAAGTGTAGAACCACTAGACTGAGGAACAGCTTCTACCCTGAGGCTGTTAGACTCATGAATATCTAACCAGAATAATCACTGTGAAAAAAATTACATCATGTTGCTGCTGATCTGTTTCATGTTGCTGCTGATCTGTTTCATGTTGATGTGTTCATTCGTGCTCATCTGCTCACACACTCATGTTCGTGCTGCTGTTAGGCATATTGTTTTAGTACTACTAGTGTATAGTGTATTTTTAGTTAACACTTTTCTTAGTTCATATATTACATCTTATTACTGTTCTTTTACATTTTATACTTTTGTTGGATGTAACTTGGACCCTGCACAATTTTGTTCCACCACATGTGATGTGAACGACAAATAACTATCTGACTGCCTTTGTTTTTGTCTGTGCTGGCATGACAAGTGATAGCACACTAAAAATAATCAGGATTTGTACTAAACATCCTTATATTAGTTTTTAATTTAGTTTTGTTTCTTCTAAATTTGTCACTGTATTGTCTGTTTGCATCATTTGACAGTCTTTCTACGTCACTAAATATTTGTAATCCTTTCGTCTACCTTATTTTTCATTTATAAAATTTGTTAGATTTTTTAACAAAAAACACAATACAAAACAATCCCATAAATGATAACGTACAAAATATTAAAAAATGAAAGGTACCCACTAAACAGTAGACGTCCAGGGGACGTCGAGGTGACGTCTATATAGAGCCCGTTGGTCGAAGACCAATTCTAGACGTCGCCCCGACGTGCAAACAAGGTCTTTTTTTGACGTCTAAATATGACCGCATTTGTACGTCATATGAACGTCAGTTTTGGAGATGATCTGGACCATGTTCACAGAGTTAAACTTTTAGGACTATAAAAGTGCAGTTAGACAATTGATTTATTAAGAATGTTGTTTTTTAATATCATTTTAATGCATTTCCTCAATTCTTTTTTATTTTTTTTACAAATTAGACTTGTCCGTCATTTGAGAGTCCAATTCTAGACGTCGCCCCGACGTGCAAACAAGGTCTATTTTTGACGTCTAACCATGACCGCATTTGTACGTCGTATGAACGTCAGTTTTGGACGTTATCTGGACCATGTTCACAGAGTTAAACTTTTAGGATATAAATTTGCAGTTAGACAATTGATTTATGAAGAATGTTGTTTTTTAATAACATTTTAATGCATTTCCTCAATTCTTTTTTTCTTTTTTACAAATTATATATACTGTATATTATTTATGTTTATGTTTATGTTTATTAAATTTGTTCATTTTTTTACAAAAGAAACAATACAAGGCAATTTCATAATGATAGTGTACAAAATGTAAAAAAATGAAAGGTGGCAGAAAGAAGAATAAATCTTACCCTGATGCATGCTCAATAATCCAGGTAGAAAAATCTAAAAAAGCTAAGTCTGGTCCTCTGGACATTCAAAAAACAAAAAAAACAAAACAAAGCAAAAAATTGTAGAAACGTTTCGTCTTTCGTCCGAAAGACTTCCTCAGAATAAATCTTATTATATCTGCCCCTTATACCTGTATATTATTTATTTGAAGAATATAATTGTTGTTGTTGTTGTTGTTGTTGTTGTTGTTGTTGTTGTTGTTATTATTCATTCATTCAACCTTTATTTAGGCAGGTTAGACTCGACTCATTTACAAGAAACCTCATTTATTCCACGACGTCGCGGTCACACATTCATTTCAGTAGGTGGCAGTACTTGTGTTTTTTGCTTTCTTCCATTAAAAAGCAAGAAGAAGAACTTCGGAACTCGAGCGTTATGATTGGATTGGTGGAGGCAGCACGTGATCTGTTCCAACCAGTCAACGCCTCTCTTGTTGAACCGCGCTGCTGGCTTGAATCCTAACCGTTGTTGTTTATTTTCTGTCTGTGCTGCCTGTGATCTTTCGAGCTCAACTGTGTTCAGTTAATTTGTCACGGAACTCCTGCCCTAAACTTGCTGCAATCCATTCAGAAGTTGAAGGTAATTGGTTCTGTTTTGTAGCTTTGCTCTCTTGAATTCTGTGGTTTCACGTACATAGCTAACGATGGAGCTAACTTTGGAGCTAACGAGCTAACGTAAGCTAACTTGTATCTACGTCTGCGGCAGACGATGTAAAGGAAAATCGAACAGTACAGTTTAGAAAATAAGTTATTCTATGCAAGTAAGCCGTATGCTACGAGTTTTTTTTGTTTTGTTTTTGTTTCTTTGTTTTGCTTTGAGACTATCGAGGCCTGCAGCCTTGCGAGGCCTGCATGCGTCCCCATTATTCATTCATTCAACCTGCTTGTTTTAGACTGATGAAGCCGGCTGGAAGGTGAAACGTTTCAGCATTAAAAAATAGAAAAAAAACTGTCCAGATGACCTGAATTCAGACCAAAGCTTTTCAGTTGCAAATGAATGAGTAAATGTGAAATAAAAAAGCTTTAAAATGTCTCCTATCTCTAATTTTACTTTGACTAGGCAAAATGAGATAAGTCTAAACTACATTCTGACTAATATCTCTGTGAACATGTCGCTCCAGTTGTGTTTATAAACAACTGTGTTTTTTTTTCTTTCTGTCAGGTGTGTGGTGTTAATCTGGACTTGGAATTTGGTGTCCTAGGTATGTTTTGTGACCCCATCCTCCCCTGAGAAACAAAGCGTGCACTTTCAAGACACGATCCCTGATGGAGCATTCACATGACAAACACACATTGTTGTCAACTGTTCAGGATCCTCATGATCCTCTTTTTCTGAAGGTAGTTTATTTATAATCTCGTGTAATCTCATTTCAGATTAAGCTTGATCAGGTTATGTGACCGAACGTGGCGCGCGCGGTCTTATCAAAATGAATCATGTTTATGAGTTAGTTTGATGAGGACAAACGACCACTGTCCCAAATCTTTAATGTTTGGTGTCAAAATGTCTCATTGTGATGAAACCCACTAATTATATTGCACCAGTTAAACTCCAAACATGTGTGGAACCTGTGTGCGTGTCTTTTAGGACATGGGAAACGGAGGGGACCAGTTCAACCTTGCAGAGCGCTCGGACTCGGAGTGCGCGGAGTCGCGGACCCCCCAAAATAGTCCACCAAGGACAGTCCTCTGAAGGCGTCCAGCCAGCAGGTAGCAGCTCAAGTGTGTAAATAATCATTTATTTGACTTTTCACCACATCCAACTTCCCCTTCAGAATGTAAAGTAAAGACTGTGAATCAAATCACAAACTGTTTGTTGTACAGGGGGGTGGAAGACATCAAAGTTGTCCTACATGACAAGGACCTCTGGGGCAAATTCGACCATGTGGGAACTGAAATGATCATCAACAAGGCTGGAAGGTGAAAAGGAAATGTTTTTCATCAATACATGTAATCAGTTACTGAATGGACGAATAAAAAATAAAAAAAATCTCCCCAGTCTGTGCGCGTGCATGCAGGCCTCTGAGCAAAGACTTTTGTGTGGCCTACTTTTTATATATATACCGGGTATATATATAATTTGTGGAGCGTTGGTCCTAGGACATGTCACAGCTAATGCACCTTTTTGCTTCATCTTAATTATTTTGCATTGCTGAATAATCTTTTGTTTTTGTCCTCAGCAAGTGCAGCGCCTCAACCCAAGGACCTGTCAACGCCCAGTGAGTACCGGTATACATTACACTTTAAACCATTGTTTATTTTTATCAGGCCTTGCAAAATAATTTTTATTTTATTTTATTTTTTTCATGGAAAACCGATGCCACTTCCAGATCAGAAATTGGAAGATGGGCATTCCCATTGCCTCAGGATGGTAAGTATTGAACAGTTAGCAGTGAGACACTTGGAAAAAAATGATCAACCACAGCCACCTTGCTGTTGGAGAGATTATAATCAAGAAATGTGTGTTTTTGTTTTATTTTCCCCCCCCCAGTGTTTCAGCGTATTCAACTTCTTTGACCTCGGCGATCGCCTACACCGTGTACATCCCACCTTTTCAGCTGTGCCAAAGAGGATAGAGACCATGGAGGATTTTGTGAGAGAGGAGCACCTCGTGACTCCAAATTTGCTACCCTGGTAGGTTTTACAAGTCTGGAGGAAAGCCGAGCATAACGCAGTACTGTACAACCAAACACTTGGAAGTGTCAGTGAACTGTATCATGGATTTATTTCAACAGGTTCTGCAGATTTCCAGAATTGGAGGAAGCACACCAAGGACTTTGTCTACAAATTTCTTGATAGGTATGTATCAACACACGCTCACCCACCCACTAACCATCTGAACTAAATATTTTACTTGCAAGTTCAGTATTTAGTTTTGTAAACTAAGTATTTAGCTATCAAATTAAATATTTAATTTAGAACGACGTGTATTAATAACATGGTTGAAATATGACTGGAAAATTTTGTTTTCTCTAAACTAAAATATTGTTGTTGATTTTTGTAACTTTGCTAATGGCACCCCATAGATATGAAAATGTTTGGCAACTCGAGTGCGTTTTGCAGCAATTTTTTAACTGATGTGCTCAAATTTGGCAGCACGATGTCTCAGTGGTTAGCACTGTTGTCTCACATCAAGGTCCTGGGTTCTATCCCCGGTTGGACCTGGAGTGTTTCTGTGTGGTGTTTGCATGTTCTTCTCGTGCTTGCGTGGGTTTTATCAGAGTACTCCGGTTTCCTCCAACAGATCCAAAACATGCATGTTCGGCCTTCAGGTCCAGGCCTCCCTTGAAAAAGAGATCTGTGATCTCTATGGGATTTGCCTGCTTAAATAAAGGTTAATAAATAATAATGTGTGTTAGTGTGTTAACTAGTGTTATAAGTGATTGGCAAAAACAAAAATTCAAAGCCACCTATCAACATATGATTGTACAGCCACACTTCCAGGCTGTCATATTGTTAAGTTTGCAGATGATACAGCGGTGGTGGGATGCATCACAAACAATGATGAGTCCAGCTACAGACAGGAGGTGGAACATCTGGAGAGCTGGTGCAAAGAGAATAATCTTCACATGAATGTGAAGACGACGAAGGAGATGATTGATTGATTGATGTTTATTCATTCATTTTAAAAGAACAATACAAGACAGTTTCATCAGATACAAGAATACAAGTTGGATAAAATGAAGGGAGCAGAAAGAAGATGAAATCTTATTATATCTGCCCCTTATTTCACAGTTTGTTCAACCAATGATAACCTTCAAGTAACATCACAGAATGAATAATTCTACTTATTTTTCTAACTGTAATACATAAACTAGATCACAAAATGAATAATTCTACTTAATTTTTCTAACTGATACACAAACTACATCACAAAATGAATAATTCTTTTTCTAACTAATACACAATAGCAAAATGAATAATTCTTTTTCTAACTAATACACAAACTATATCATACTTAATTTTTTTTTTTTTTTTTTTTTATACTAATGATGAGATGATTGTGGACTTCAGAAGGAACAAACACACCCACGCCCCACTGAAAATAGGTGGGTCTGCAGTGGAAGTGGTCTCCAGCTACAAATACTTGGGTGTACACTTGAATGATAATCTCAGCTGGAGCAACAACACCACCAGCCTGATCAAGAAAGGTCATCAGAGACTCTACTTCCTCAGACGACTGAGACGTGCTGGTCTGAGCAGCTCAGTTCTCACCTCGTTCTACAGGTGTGCAGTGGAGAGCATCCTGTGCTCCAGCATCAACGTGTGGCATGGAGGCTGCACAGTTGAAGAGAGGAAAGCTCTGCAGAGAGTGGTGAAGGCTGCACAGAAGTCTGTTGGAGTCAGTCTCCCCACCATCACAGACATTTACACCTCCAGATGCAGGAAAAGAGCCACCTGCATCATGAAAGACCTCACTCATCCAGCACACTCACTCTTTGCCCCACTCCCCTCAGGACGGAGGTTGAGGAGCATCAAGTGTAGAACCACTAGACTGAGGAACAGCTTCTACCCTGAGGCTGTTAGACTCATGAATAAATAAAAATAAAATAAAAAATAAACACTGCAAAATGTCACATCATACTGATGCTGATCTGTTTTCTTGTTGCTGTGTTCATCTGTGTTCACCTGTGACCATCTGCTCATACAGACTCATGTTCGTGCTGCAGTTTATTCCCACTATATTAGGCTTAGTGTATTACTAGTTGATGTTTTTCGTAGTTAATTCTAGATGTTATTACTGTTTTTCTCTTGCATTTGTTGTTGGATGTAACTGGGACCCCGTGTACATAATCTCGTTTTCATCACATGTACCACATGCGGTGCAAATGACAATAAAGACTTTCTGACTCTGACATTTGCTGGGATGGATGTTTTTATTTATTTATTTATTAATCAGGGAGATCCCAGCAAGACACTGCATTTTCCAGATTGCCTTTGCATATTGCTAATTACTTTTTGTTTTTGTTTGTTTTTTTGCAAATGCAGATGGAATCATGAATGGAGATTCTGCAGCAACAGGATTTTATAAGGACTCATGCTGCAGAGCATTTAAAACATGCAAAGGAGGACATGGGCTCACACTGGACAATTAACACAACTGGTAGAGCTGCTGCCTCTCAGCGAGCAGGTCCCCGGTTCAAATCCCGGTCCGGGGGCCTTTCTGGGTAGAGTTTGCATGTTCTCTCCGTGCATGCATGGGTTTTCTCCGGGTGCTCCAGTTTCCTCCAACAGTCCAAAAACATGCATGTTAGACTGATGGTGACTCTATGACCTTGGGTGTGAGTGAGACAGGTCCCTCTTGTAAATGAGTCCCTGTGGCTCAACGAGGCTAGCCTGTATAAATAAAGGTTGAATGAAAAAATGTGCCACAAAGAAGTGGAGGTGGGGCTTTCACACTGGACATTTAATGCACCACGAAGAAGTGGACACTGGACATTTAATGCACCACAAAGAAATGGACACTGGACATTTAATGCACCCCAAAGAGGTGGAGGACATAGGGTCACACAGGACATTTAAAACGTGCCACATAGAAGTGGAGGATACGGGCTCACACAGAACTGAGGAACACATTTTTGGGGGGGAGATGCAAATAGGTGCTGGGCATAAAATTAGAATATTGTGAAAAAGTTATTTATTTCAGTAATTCCATTCAAAAAGTAAAACTTCTATACAGTATTACTGTATATTCATTCACACAGACTTTTTTTTTTTTTTTCTTTCGGCTTCTCCCTTCGTTAGGGGTCACCACAGCGAACTAGTCGCATGAAGACTTGGCAATTGTTTTTACGCCGGACCGGATGCCCTTCCTGACACAACCACAGACCACCGGGCTACCACAGCTCTCTGTGTGGAGCAGAGAGCTGCTATCTAGGGTTCCCGGGGGAGCAGATGGTGTGGGTTAAGGGCCTTGCTCAAGGGCCCAGAGTGGGGCAGATGAGGGTAGAGACAGGTGTGACCGCTTCACCTGTCCCACCCACATCTTTTTGCTGTTGTCGGTACCGGGGCTTGAACCGGCGATCTTCCGATCACAAGCTCACCTTCTTAACCTCTGCGCCACCACTCCCTATTCATTCACACAGACTGATATATTTAAAAATAATCTTAATGCTGATGATTATAACTGACAACTAATGAAAACTCCAAATTCATTATAAGTAAATTACATTACTTGAGATCAATTAAAAAATGATTTTTATAGATGTTGGCCAACTGAAAAGTATTAACATGGTAGCATGGTCCTTAGCCCCAACTATTGAAAGATGTACATATTGTACATTTCATGTTCATACATCTCAGTTGGCCAACATTTATAAAAATACTTTATTTTTATTGAGCTCAAGTAGTAGTCTAATTTTCTGAGATACTGAATTTAGGGTTGTCATTGGTTGTCAGTTTTAATCAACATTAAAATAAATAAACATTTGAAATATATCAGTCTGTGTGTAATGAATGTTTCACTTTTTGAATGGAATTCCTGAAATAAAACAACTTATTTAAAATATTATGACCAGCACACTTTGTACAGATTATTTTTGTGGTGAGGGGACTGTAATTGTATACAGCTTTTTTATTTATCTTGTTCCTGCCTGCTATATCAAAAAGAAAAATGAAGGCATGTTAAAAAAAAATTGTTAAGTACAGACCAAAAATGAAGGCATGTTAAAAAATTATTATTGTTTATGTTAAGTACGGCCAAAGAATGAAGGCATTTAAAAAAAAAAAATTATGTGAAGTACAGACCCAAGTGAGCTGTGTACTTTTATAGATTTGTTTGTGTATTTTGTGTTGCCACCAGTTGATAAGTTCCGTAATGTAAAGCTTTTTTTTTAAGTTACCAAAGGTGGAATTCTCAATTTTATGTGTTATGCTGTTCCTTTAAATTGTGTTAAATAAACAGGATAAAGGTAAAATTTATGGAGTGATTTGTAAAACTTAATCCAACTGTTTGTAGGATTTTAAAGCTGCGGATGGTCAAAGTATTTCCCTAGATTTGTTTGCCTCAACGCAATTTTAAAGTAGATTCATTATACTTTTTATATGCATAGCATGAACAAGCAGCATGTAAAGTGACTAAAATAAGTTAAATATAATAGCCTAATTAGAATAAGCTAAATACAGTAAGTTATTGACGTCAGATAGACGTCTAATGTAGACGCCTTTTAGACGTCAGGAATATAGACGTCTAATGTAGACGCCTTTTAGACGTCAGGAATATAGACGTCTTTTGGACGTCGGAAAAAAGACGTCATCTGGCGTAACGTTTTCGACCTTCCAGGGACCTGATTTCGACGTCCAGAAATGACCTGAAAAAGACGTCGTATAGACGTCACCTTGCTCAGTGGGTAGCAGAAAGAAGAAAAAATCTTATTATATCTGCCCCTTTTTTCAAACAATCAGTTCAAACAATCATAATCTTCATTATTCTTATTGATTGGGACTTGTCATGTTTTTTTTTTAAACATCATTGCAGTCGTTTAATGAATGAATGGAATAAGTATTAGTACATACTACTGCAAACATACATTTCCTTGTTTACTCTGGGTTTGTCTCCTTAATTCTAAGTTTTATGAGCAAAACAACAAAAATTTGAGTTAAATTTTTTTCATTAATAGTTTGATTAAAAGCAGTTAAATTAAAGTAACTAATATGAATGTTTCACTTTAGCATCAATACAAAGAGGAGGTAATTCCCAAATGCTTTACCAAAATAATACATGTAGATGCATCGTTAGCAAGGTATGGTAAAATCATTGGTAAATGCGAGGTACACCAAAGCACCAACCATCTACCCATTCATTCACACACCATACTCCGGTAGCGGTAGTACTACCGCGGCACCGCCTGGTTTCCCACGGTCCTACCGGGAGCAAGTCGGGATTTTAAGTGTCTTGCCCAGGGACACACGAGACATGCCGTGACCGACCGGGGATCGAACCCGTGACCTTCCGGTATTGAGTCAGATGCCCTGCCTCTACACCATCTCGAACCCACAGGTATAGAGGCTTGAGAAGTTAAATAAAAGTATCATATTTATGCTAATTCAGTTATTTTGCACAAAAAGCTACAAAAACAGAAGCAGAAAGTAGCGTCATCACTCACGAGGTTCAAACGACAACACTTGCGATCGAGTGTTTTGAAGATGTGCGCCTGGTATTGAACCACTTCCGGTTGCGTCTACTTCTTGTCCGGACCGGAAGTTGTACCGCTCT
>JBBPBX010008015.1:0-11427 GCA_038048925.1 Garcialebias charrua
AGTAGCAAAGCAGTTTTATTTTTATGGGGGTGGGGGAATACTTTTATTTATTTATTTTGGGGGGAAAATATAACAGCTTCAGATTAAATTTAATTATTTTCTACTATAAACAGCTTTTATTCATGTATTTTTCATCTATTGACAACGTTTATTTTCAGCTTTTATTTTGAAAAGCCACAAGCAGCCACAAGCAGCGCTTCAACGGGGCGTTACCGTAGTAGATGTTTTAAACGCGCACAAACACGCCAGTGAGGGCTCACGGAGCCGAGTGCGGGCTCACTTTACCGCAGTGATGAGACTCAGGTTCTGACTCAAGCCAAGGTGGCATCAATTTTCTTTTATCTATTTAGAGTTCGGTATCATACAAATATACTGACAGTTCTCTCTTTATCATTGCGTACACAGAAGCCAAAAGCTCTCACTGGGAAGGACCCTGCAGAGGAATTCCTCGCCATGTACATTGATACTCCACCTTCAGACTTTCAACACGAGGAGAGTCAGACAGTGATTGAATTAAAGCGGCAGATCCAGGAACTGAAAGACGAGAATGCTAAACTGAGGGAGTCGGTTTTTCAAGGTATCACTTCACTCATTTAACAATTACACAGTCAATAAAATTCAAATAATTTAATCTGTTTTTACAAAACTGATCTTTGTAATAAAGAACAATTTTTTTTATCTAATTGGTACAGATCTACCTGAACTCCTAAAGTCTATGAAGACTGTAATTAATCTAGCTGAACATCCTAAGAGGTACAGTTCAGAACTGAACGCACCACAACTGCCACCTCAACGTTCTCTGCAGTCCAGGCCTGGTCCATCACCTGCAGATTCACTGCCGTCCCTCTCCAGACCTACACCCTCAAGCTCCCCGTGCGAGTCGGTCATTCCATCACCAAGGGATACCCTGTCATCTAAGGTGATTGGTTAATAAAGAATGAATAAAAACATTCATCACTATACAGTATCCTAAATGCACCTTTTGCATGTCTCCATTAAACAGGTGGAGATCCATCCTGGGACTGGAGTGACGGTCGAGAAACTGGCTTGGGCCTATGCTACCAATGCAAACTCGGCTACAGTTTTTGTGAGGCATCTGCTCCCAGCAGTCTTTCCTGCGGAGACTCTGCTGGTCAGCAATCTTCGAGGGGGGAAACGAGGCCGAGGAGATGCTCGTCTACCTCTGGACAAAAAAACTGGATGCTAGCTACAGTAAGTTTTCAGACTTATTGTGTCAGAGTGTGACTACAGTACACATTAACAGTTTGGTGTACTGTGTCTGGGTCATTAAGGCCCAGGTATAGCTCTGCTTTCGGCCCTTCGCGCGCGTTCACTGGCACAGCTCTGCGTTCTTTCTCGCCTTCATTCTCGCGTTTTCGCTCAAAATTCTTGACGTAATTTGAGAAGCCACAGCGCAGAAACGTTCGCTGATTGATCATTTGCTGACACGCCTACTGAATTGATTGACAGGTCGGGGGGAGAAAAAAAGCGAGCCGGCAGCTTCAGCACAGCGGTGTTTTGTGTTTATATCTTATTAAAAAGTTTTAAAAAAATAGAAAAAACAGGGAGCGCTGGTCCTGCAGCCCACAGCACACCAGGAAATCTGCAGAACCTCGCGCAGCTACATAGGACCCGAGTTTAATTCGCTCGGGACAAATTCATTCATTTCCTCATCATTTTAGTCATGGAGTCAGCGGAGGAGGAAGCGATTACTTGACTTTTGGCAAAAAAAACCAAAAGAAAAGTCCAGATCAGGGACGAAGAAGAGGAATTTAATACATTTGTGTCGCATCCAAAACAGTCCGTCGCCGGGCAGTTTATTGTGGGACAACGTGCCACGCGTACGCAGTCGTAAAATTTGAGCTTTGCGCGTTCGTGCCCTGCGGGGCTACGCTTGTGCCTCGCACTCGAACTGCGTCGAGCGCCGTACGGCCGAACGCCGAGCTATACCTGGGCCTTGACTTTATGAAATGGATTTCTTAGTAGATCTAAAAAAGCTAAGTCTGGTCCTCTGGACATTCAAAAAATAAAACAAAACAAAGCACACAAAAAATAGTAGAAACGTTTCGTCTTTCGTCCAAAAGACTTCCTCAGTCTGAGTTGCTGTATTTAGCTCAGTCTTGTAAATAGCACCCTCTCACAGTGTATCAACCAGTTGGCTGATTTTTTTTGCTTTGTTTTGTTGTTTGAATGTCCAGAGGACCAGACTTAGCTTTTTTAGATTTTTCTACCTGGATTATTGAGCAGCATCAGGGTATTTCTTAGTAGACATATAGAGTGATATAAAATGTTTTAACCCCCACACCGTGATGTAAATACTGTACAGGTAGTCCCCGACTTACGAGCGCTCTTACGTACGAGGTCCCGGACTTACGAGCATGCATCTCATAAAAAAAATATATATATTTTTTTTAAATAAATGAATACATGTACAGTACTAGACAGTCACCAAGCACTTAGCCTATCCTAACACAGTTTTTAAAGATGAAGGAATGAGTTGAATTGTCTCTCTTTCACATAAAGGAAGCAATTGTCTCCCTCCTCCCTGCAGGCTCCATTCCCATAAAGGGAGCTACTTTAACTTTATGTGAAAGGGAGACAATTCAACTCATTCCTTCATCTTTAAAAACTGTGTTAGGATAGGCTAAGTGCTTGTTGACTGTCCAGTACTGTACATGTATTCATTTATTTAAAAAAAAAAAAAATTTTTTTTTTTACTATGTGATCCTACTTACGAATTTTTGACATACGAGCGCCCCCTAGGGACGGAACTCGCTCGTAAGTCGGGGACTACCTGTAACCTTCTAATGTTGATTTTTCTTGGTTTCTTTCAAATTAACAATTGTACTGATATTCTTTTTCCATGTCCCTTTTGTGTTCATACGTAGGTGCAACTCTTGAGCGGTGGCCTGGGACACAGCCCTCCAGCATTGGAAGCACGATCAATGGAAAGATCACAGAGCTTCGCGCTAAAAGTAAAAATGTCTAATTGAGATTAAATACATTGTTCTGTGAATTTGTTAGTGTGAAGTGTTGACAGTTTTTAGCTATTTAAAAGGCTTAATTTTTTCATCCCGTTTACCATGTTAGTTACCATGTTACCATTATAAGTTCAAATAAAAATTTGTCAATTTCTAAAGTGACTCGTGTTTATTATGTAAACTTGATGGTAACTGCATGAAACCATAAGAATAGGTAATTTTTTAATGATATGCAATTCTCATAAGCTGACATGTCATTTATGCATATAAATGGTTCATACTCATATACGTTTTTTATAAATACTTTTTGTTGGTAGCCATTAACAAAAAAAATTAAAGACATCAATTTCCTTTAAAAAAAGTACTTTCAATACAAAAAACTTATATGTAATTGTATTTCTTCATATATGTAAAGTATAAGTGTTTTACAAAGTTATTGTATAAAATTAAAAAGAGAAACATATGAAACATATATGTGAAATATAAGTTCCATGTATTCAACATACATAGTTTTTATATTCAACATACATAGTTTTTATATTCAACATACATAGTTTTTATATTCAACATACATAGTTTTTATATTCAACATACATAGTTTTTATATTCAACATACATAGTTTTTATATTCAACATACATAGTTTTTATATTCAACATATATCGTTTTTATATTCAACATATATCGTTTTTATATTCAACATACATAGTTTTTATATTCAACATACATAGTTTTTATATGATTCTTGTAAAATTCATTTTATTATATTGTATGAAATCTATGCAAAAGGTGCCACTTTCAGGAGTAAATCATATATGTCTTATATGTAGCATATAAACCTTATATGTTGTACAATATACAAAACATACACTTAGGATGATATAAGGTTACTTGTTTTTTATATGGTTTTTATATATCTTTTCCATATGGGTACTGGATTAAATAAATCGTTATTTCTTGTAGGAAAACATAATACAGGAAAATGTGAGTACTGTGGTGAGGTTGAGGACATAGAACATGTGTTAATGCATTGCCAACAATACAGGATTGAAAGGGTTCACCTGTCTAACAGACTTGCTGCAATGAACATAAGCTTGGATTTTAGAGACTTATTACAGAACAATTCAAAGTCTGAGAGTACCCAAGCCTTGATACATTACTTGTAACGAACTCGATTATTTGAAAGAATATAGTTTTATCTTATTTTTTTTAATTTTTATTTATTTATTTTTATTTTTTTGAGCGTTGATCCAGTCCATACTCCACACCAGTAGGTGGCGGTAATGCACCTTTCAGTTGTTTGCCAACCGCCAAAAAAGAATCCACTTAGAAGAAGAAGAAGAAGAAGACTGTTTTGCTACAGGTGCAGATGATTTGATGATTTGTTTGAAGGTGTTCACTCACAGGGCAGCAAAAGGCAAACAATGTGGGAGAGAAGTGCTGGGAGAAGTTTTTACTTAAGAAAATACTGCAGAACTAAGGCTTGTTTCAAGAAAAAGGAAAAAAAAAGGAGGAAGAAGGAGCCGGTGAGCTTTAAATTATATTGTATTTGGAGCTGTGGACTAACATGTCAAAATGTTTATATTCAGGTTAAAAATGTAATTTGTTAAACTTGTGACAAAGTTCAAATTGCAAATGATATGATATGTTAAAGGGCAGAAAGTGTGTATTATGAAAGGTGGAAGCTAAAGGTAATTTGTTAAATGTGATTTTGTACATTTAAGGGAGCTTAGAGCTGCCAAAGTGTATGGTTAAACTTATCACTGAAAAACATTTAAAGTATGTTCAATTGAAGGTGTCACATATGTGGATGTGTTATACTTAATTGCAAGGGTAAATTTTAGTTTGAAAAAGATTTAATTTTGGGAATGTGTTAAGTGATGTAGGCTTATTGAGTTACATTATCTTGAACTATTTTCTTATTTGTACTCTTAGGTTTTTCACCTGTTTTGACCTCAACAAACTTTCAAATAAAAGAAAAGAAAGGATTGATTCTTGGTCATTGAGTGAAGTCCAGTCCAAAATCTTCTGAAGCAATCTACCCTTTCAAGTGGGGGGAAACTGCAGATTAAAAACTGAAAACCACTTGACACAAAATATAATGTAAAATAAAAGCAATACTAAAAAGAAAAATACATCAGCTCAAACAGCTTTCTTTACATTAAATTATACTTTGATTTGATTTGATGTTTATTCATTCATTTTAAAAGAACAATACAAGACAGTTTCATCAGATACAAGAATACAAGTAGGATAAAATGAAGGGAGCAGAAAGAAGATGAAATCTTATTATATCTGCCCCTTGATCATATACTTGATCATATATCTTCAAAAAAACTAGTGTTAACCTTTCTCTTAAATATACACATTGATCTGATATTTTTAAAGTCATCCTCTAAACCATTCCATAAACTTATACCCTGGATTGAAGTGCATCTTTCCTTCAAACAGTTCGAAACCGTGGCTTCACAAACAGTTCTATCCCCTTTAAAAAATAATAACTCTCTCTTTTAACAAAGTTAAAGGTGCTATGTGTAACTTTCTGTAGAGCGCAGAACTTAGAAATATTTTCAACAGGCAAAGCATTCTGATCCCTCCCCCTCAGAGCCATATATGGCTCTGCTCCTCCTTGCTCTGCTGAAATTCAAATTCAAGCTCTGTTTTTATTGGCTGGTTACAAACTCTGTTTTTATTGGCTGGTTAACGGCGGGTCACTCTGTGTTTTTATAAATGCTGATAGAGAAGCAAGGGGACTATAGTTTTTTTCAGAGATTACTTTGTCTAACACCAGTCTGTCAGTAGATAGTGACAGGGTGAAGAAATATGTTAAAAATATATTGTTAGAAAAGTTAGACTGCACTACAAAGTTACATAGTGCAGCTTTAATTTGAATGTTAGCAGGTAATATGTTTTTGTGGGCCTCATACATAAATATTAAAATGTGTTAATCAACCAATTCATAAAATTTCAAAATTATCAATTTACAAAACAATATATTTGATGGATTGGTGTAAGCTTTTCTAGCGAGAATTCTTAAAGCTCTTTTTTGTAAAATAAAAACCGGATTTGTGATAGTCTTGCAAGCTTTACCCCAAACTTCAATACAGTAAATCAAATGAGGAAGAATTAATGTATTATATAACAGAAGCAGGGCGTTGTCATTAAATAACTCCTTCACTTTATATAGTATTCCAATAGATTTTGAGATTTTTGTTCATAAGTAATTAATGTGAGATCTCCATGACAGCTTGTCATCAATGATGACACCCAAAAATTTCACCTCACTGACTTTACCGATCTCAATACCATCTACTTTAAGTGAAAGATCACCATCAGTCTTCATATTACTGAATATCATGTAATTTGTTTTCTCTAAATTCAATAACAGTTTGTTTTGTTGAAACCAATGTTGTATTCTTTCAAATTCTGTCTGTACTATGTTCAACATTGTTTTTATATCTTTTCCTATATATATTTATGAAGTACCGTAGCTTTAATGTGTAATGTATTATTAGAAAAATTAGAGTTATTCATTTTGTTCGGTTACTTGAAGATTATTATTGTTTTAACAAATTGTTTGAAAAAAAGGGCAGATATATTTTTTTTCTTCTTTCTGCTACCTTTCATTTTATATTTTGTATTCTTATCGTTTATGGGATTGTTTTGTATTGTATTTTAAAATGAATAAATTGTATAAATTAAATAAGTGTTTATCGTATTCTGTTACCATCTATATTTTCATAATAGTTATAATATTAGTGATCAGATTTTACCTTTTATTCTTTGGAGGAAGGAGAGAGTCAGCTTCCTTCCTCCAAAGAATAAAAATTAACATCTGCCCACCAAAATCATGATTATGATGGAAATATAGACGTAACAGAACTTCAATCCCGGGTTGGACCTGGGCTCTTTGTGGAGTTTGCATGTTCTTCTCGTGCTTGACTAGGTTTTCTCCGTGTACTCCAGTTTCCTCCCACATACCAAATACATGCATGTTAGACTGCCTTCAGTTCCAGGCCTCCCTTGCAAAAGAGATCTGTGATCTCAGTGGGATTTCCTTGGTTAAATGAAGATTACTAAATAAAATAATAAATAAACAACTAAAAGACTGGTTCCGGTTGTATTTTGGGTCAAACTTGGACGGATCCAGTTAGCTAACTGGTTTCTCTTTGTTCAGGAAAGCTGCTCGTCATCATCATCATCATCATCATGTTGCTTGTGGTCCGGATCGGAACGTGTTGATCCATTTTTAGGACCGAGTGTTGGTGTTGGAGGACGACATGGCTGATAGATCCACTGCCAGTCCCTGTTCGTCAGCACCGAGCAGTCCCATCAGTCTGAAGCAGGGAATCCTGCTCGAGCCTGAAGACTACCTCTACCAGGACCTGACCAGGCTCGTCCCAGAAACTCCCAGGTAGTCAAAGTCTCAAACACACACACACATGGACAGGTAGAGGCGTCTCAGTCTCATACAGCTGTAGCCCGCACATCCAATAAAGGTCAGGTCACTCAAATCAAGTCAAAATAGACAATTTATTGGTGGATCATGTGACACTAGTTACCAATACTCTGATGCATGCTCAATAATCCAGGTAGAAAAATCTAAAAAAGCTAAGTCTGGTCCTCTGAACATTCAAAAAATAAAACGAAGCAAAAAAATGTATATTTGTATGTATATTGTAAATTGCTTTGTTTTGTTTTATTTTTTGAATGTCCAGAGGACCAGACTTAGCTTTTTTAGACTAGTTACCAATCATTACAACCAGCGCTACTCGTATGTTCCACAAGCCTACAAGTTGAAAGGGAATCTGACTAAACTAAGTGGGAAAACCCCCACAAAGGTTCCCACACACTGCTACACGCATAAGAAAGTGGGGTGGCTAAAAGACTAAATACTGTAAAATGGTCTGCCCTTACAAGACACACTCCCAGATCTTCTGGTCTATAGGCCATGCGGATGACCAAAAAAACAATTAATTAAACTCAACTCACAAAGGACAGCAGGAAACTACCGTATTTTCCGGAATATAGGTAGCAGCTTTTATCATTTTTTTCATTGCCTGCAACCTTTATTCAGGTGAGACCTATTTATGGATTTTTCCCCATATTTTTAGACCAATTTTTGGCTCAGATATGACCGTTTTTCATTTTGGCAAAAAAATGGTGCAGTACCACTTTTGTCCGCTAGGGGGACACTTCCAGAGTTTCCACCGACTGTTTCTAGCTCATGTGTCCGAAAAAAGCCTCCTCTGCTCGGACTGACTCTGTCGCTGCCCGGCCTCCTGCTCTGGAGGTAACTTCGGTTTGTTAGCTGTTTGTTAGATAAGTCAAGAACCACAGGACAGATTTTTATCAAACTTACAGAAAGTAATCACTAGATGTACATTTACAAACTTTAGCTGTTGGAGTTATTTGAGATAAAATTCGATGTTTTATAGACGTAAATGTGTCGCGGTTAGCTTAGTTGTTTTTCCTTGTACTTTTTCAAAGCGAAAAAATTTAAATCCAGCAGATTTGACCATTACGTGAATTTATTAAGGAACGGTTAAGCTAAGACACATGTTTGCTATAATTTTCAGCAGACAAATAATTGTTTTTACCGTGTTAATCTTGTGAAAAGTCCTTCCGTGCATGCTTCTGTGGTCGTCATTTTCAGCAGGGCAAATGACGCGCTGATGCGTCGCGTAGCGGTGACACATAATAGATGCGACTTATATAAAGGTGCGACCTGTTTATGGATTTTTCCAATTTATTGACAATAATTGGACAAAGCGACTTATAGAAAGGTGCGACCTATTGTCCAGAAAATACTGTATATGGCTTTAATTTACAAACTGTTGCCCTGTATGAAACATTTGAGATCAAATTAGATTTTTTATTTGTTGTTTTAGACGGACTCGTCTCTGTTAAATTTCGTTTTATTTCCGTGTATATTTTAGCAAATAGCTAATAAACCACTCGGCTAATAAACCACTAACCCTTGTGCTATAATGTCAACTATAAATTTTAGTTAACAAATAATTGTTTTTACCGTGTTCATCTTCTTAAAAGCCTTGCTTTGCAGAAATTTGCAACAGAGCTAAACACTCGGACAGCGGTGGATGACGCGTCACGTCGGCGGTGACGTAGGTGCGACCTATATTTAGGTGTGACCTGTTTATGGATTTTTCCAATTTTTTGGCAATAATTGGACAAAGCGACCTATACTCAGGTGCGACCTATAACCCGGAAAATACGGTACATCTGAAACGATGTTTCCCAACAACTGACGTTGTTTATATTCTGGACTCATCCGGGTCGGTCAGTATCATCTGGTACCAGCTGTCAAATCCATCAGAAATGAAACAGAAATCTAAAAAAATCCATCAAAACCTTTGATCTAAGATGTTTTGGAAGATCTTTTTTTTTTTTCTGGAGATAAAAACTTTAAATAATTACTGTAAATAGTTTCTTATATTGATATAAAATGACCACTGTACAGTACAGTATATTTTAAAATCAAACTTTTAGTTTTCATTGAATTCCCTAAATTGTATAAAAATTGTTTTTATTTGTTCATATTTTTAGTATTAAGTCAGCAGTGTTAATTTTGACAGCTATTTTTAATTTAGTTTTAGTCTTAGTCATGTGACTAAAGCATCATTTAGTTTTAGTCATTACTTAGTCATCAGAATTTTTTTTTGTTTTAGTCTAATTTTAGTTGACAAATCAATGAAAACATTTAGTCGACTAAATCTACAGTCAATTAAGTCGACTAAGTCAAAGTCAAAGTCAAAGTCAAAGTCAACTTTATTGTCAGATCTGCAATATGTACAGTGCAGGACATACACAGGACCGAAATTGCGTTTCTCTCAGTCCCTCGGTGCAACAGTAAACATCTAAACATTGAAACACTGAAACATATAATAATAGACATAAGCATAAAAATAGTAAAACTAACACTGTCCTGAGTTGTTTTTTTTTTTTTTTTTTTGCATAGTGGTATAAAAAAAGAGTATAAAAAGTATAACTAAAATAAACTAAAGGTTTCTAGCATTGACATTTGCAAAGTGGCAAAGCAGCGTATGAGTCAATGTACACAGTATATGTATGAGGTAGTAGTTGATGTTGTTGTAGAGGCAAAAAGTGGCATATGCAGTAAGGCACATTGGGCATCCCTAAATAAGACCGTTCAGAGCACACTGTATATGTACCAGCAGTGGTGTAGATATTAGAGTAGTGTAAATAAATGTAAACAGTAGTAATTACATGTAAGCAGTAGTAATAAAAGTAAACAGTATTAATAAATGTAAACAGAGAATGTAAACAGTATTATGATTATAGGCAGTGATGTAATACAGACATTAGTGCAAGTATGAGAAGTAGTGCAAACTGTATGAGCACATGACCGAGAGTTTAGTGAAAACCCGTTTGGTGACACAGAGTCTAGTGTTAAAAACTTTGTGTTGAGTGATAGTATGTGAGAAAGTTATACATAAGTATACATATATATAGTATACATATATATTATACGACTAAGTTATACATAGTAAAAACTTTTCATCAATTCTCTGTAGTTACTAAAACAAAACAATGTTTTAACCATAATATTAATATTAATATGCAATACATACAACAACAAATAAAACTTTTTTCAAACATTATTTGTCTAACCTTGCTTTTAACAGTAAAACTACAAGCAGTACTTGAATCCAGTGTTAATTTTGACAGCTATTTTTAATTTAGTTTTAGTCTTAGTCATGTGACTAAAACATCATTTAGTTTTAGTCATTACTTAGTCATCAGAATTTTTTTTGTTTTAGTCTAATTTTAGTCGACAAATCAATGAAAACATTTAGTCGACGAAAATAATTAGTCAACAAAATTAACACTGTAAGTCAGTCTGGTTGGAATCAGTTGTTTGTCGTTTGAAGCATTTGGACTTTTTGTGTCTTGACAAAATGTTTGTTTGTTTGTTTTTCAGCCCACAGCTCGGGAAGCGGAGGAGACGGTGTTGCCGTACCCCTCAGGAGCGTCGCTACTCCGTGAGTCACAGTTGTTGTTTCTGGCTCCGTCTGAGCTAGTCTTCTGGACTCACGTTGCAAATGGAGGAAGACGAAGCTCTGGCTTGAAGCCTGCAGGTCGGAACTTCATCCTGCTGCTTCAGACGCTTCACCTGGGCAGGTGGAGTCAACTTCCTGTTTCTGTTTGTGTCTGCAGGAGGAGTCACTCAGCAGACATCTTCATCAGCAGCAGAGCCAGCACACGGTGAGACGAGCAGCCGAAATATGAATAACAAGGGTCTTTATTTTATGTGAAATATATACACTCGTATTCATGAAAATGTTTATTTTCTAAGAAAAACATTTTTAACTTTCATATATATATACATATATATACACAAACCGGATTCCAAAAAAGTTGGGGCACTAAACAAATTGTGAATAAATACTGAATGCAATGATGTG
>JBBPBX010008015.1:16517-34861 GCA_038048925.1 Garcialebias charrua
ATTATTGTGCTTAATCTGATTAGAAAGAGTAAGTCATTTTGTACTGTTGGTGGAAGATTATTATTGTTTAATCTGATTAGAAAGAGTAAGTCATTTTGTACTGTTGGTGGAAGATTATTATTGTTTAATCTGATTAGAAAGAGTAAGTCATTTTGTACTGTTGGTGGAAGATTATTATTGTTTAATCTGATTAGAAAGAGTAAGTCATTTTGTACTGTTGGTGGAAGATTATTATTGTTTAATCTGATTAGAAAGAGTAAGTCATTTTGTACTGTTGGTGGAAGATTATTATTGTTTAATCTGATTGTTTGAAAAAAGGGGCAGATATAATAAGATTTATTCTTCTTTCTGCTACCTTTCATTTTTTTATATTTTGTACATTATCATTTATGGGATTGTCTTGTATTGTGTTGCTTTTGTAAAAAAAAAAATGAACAAATTTAATAAACATAAACAAACAAACATACCTCAGCGTATATTTTTCCCACACCTCTCCTGGTCTGAATTTTATCTCCATGAAAGAAGGAGACAAAGGAGAGAAACACCTTGATAACTGGATTTGATTCAAGATTTAGTTTTGCCCTCTTAAACATTTTATTAGATGTTTTTAGCAACCGACTGGTGACTGTGTTGTCCTCTTGCTTTTAGATTTATCGGCTGCTTTTGACACAGTGGACCATAACATTTGTTTTAAACAATGGTAGTGGTGGGGGGTCAGCAGTACAGCACTGGACTTTTAGGTCCTACTTAGCTAAGCGTACTTTCAGTGTCTGCCTTGGTGACCACGTGTCTTCCTCTGCTTCTCTTTTGTGTGGGGTCCCACAGGGCTCACTGTTAGATCCCCTCCTCTTCACGCTGTACCTGCTCCCCCTGGCTCTATTTTTAGAAAATATAAGATCTCCTTTCATTGTTATACAGATGATACACAGATCTATGTCCTGCTAAAGAAAGATTACTCAACTCTCTGGGCCCTCTGGGTGGCGGGTGGTGGGATTTACCTTAGAACATGGCAATGGAAAATTACAGCGCAGCTGCGTGCTGTCGGGGGGAGGGGCGGGTGCCGTGACAATGTGAAATTACAGTAGCGGATGGATACATGCGTACTGTACCCCCCCAAAAGGACAAAGGCGGAGTGATACAGATTCGTGCAGTATTTAAGCTAACGGCGCATGGCCAGCAGCGTGGTGAGTTTTGGCGAATGTAGAGTGATACAGTAGCGATTTTTAGCAAGTTTTGTAGCTAGCCAACACGAGAGCTAACTTTGAAATGGCACAGAAGAGAGCGAAGGAGTCTTCAGGTGGGAGCGCGGCGCGGAAGAAAAGAAAGGCAATCAGTTTAGAGGATTGGACATTATAAAACGGGCAGAAAAGGGGGAAACACCGTCACAGATCGGTAAAAATCTGGAGTTAGCGCGTTCCACAGTCAGTACAATTCTCGCTGATGAAGCTAGAATTCTTGAGCATGTCAGAGGGTCAGTGCCTATGAAAAGTACAGTCATAACTAAACAAAGGACCGGGCTTATTATGGAGATGGAGCGTTTATTAATTTTGTGGATAGAGAATCAGTGTCAACGTCACGTACCGCTTAGCTTATCGGTGATACAAGCAAAAGGATCTATGACACGTTAAAGCAGAGAGGGGGGAGGGCAACGAGGCAGGAGTTCAAAGCCTCTTGTGGCTGGTTTAATCGTTTTAAAAACAGAGCCAACTTCCACAACATCAAAATTCAAGGTGAGCAAGACATTTTATCTGTGTTTAATTTCTGTTATTACAGTTACAACAGCATTATTACAGTGTTACATTTCTATTGCAGTTTTACAACAGCTTTATTAAAGTGTTACAACAGCATTATTACAATGTTACAACAGCTTTATTACAGTTTTACAACAGCATTACTGTATTACAGTGTTACAACAGCTTTACTACAGTTTTACAACAGCTTTATTAGTGTCACAACAGCATTATTAGTTTTACAACAGCTTTATTAGTGTTACAACAGCTTTACTAGTGTCACAACAGCATTACAGTATTAGTTTTACAACAGCTTTATTACAGTGTTACAACAGCTTTATTACAGTGTTACAGCTTTATTAAAGTGTTACAACAGCATTATTACAGTTTTACAACAGCTTTATTACAGTGTTACATCAACTTAATCTTGTCATGTGTGTGTGCATTTCAACAGGTGAGGCAGCCAGTGGGGATGTGGACGTAGCAAGAGACTTCCCAGACACACTGGCTGCAATAATCACGGAGGGAGGATACACAACACAGCAGGTCTTCAATGTGGATGAGACAGGACTGTTCTGGAAGCATTTGCCAGACAGAACCTACATCAGCAAGGAGGAAAGAACAGCTCCAGGACACAAAGTGGGAAAAGAACGTCTCATGTTGCTTTTCGGAGGGAATGCTGTAGACTGTAAGCGTAAACCGCTCTTGGTGTACCAGTCTGAAAATCCTAGAGCCTTCAAGAACATTGATAAGAAACTGCTGCAAGTCTATTTGACCTCAAACAAAAAGGCATGGGTTACACTGGCTGTATTTGAGGACTGGTTAACCAACCTTTTTGTGACAGATGTCAAGTGGTTCTGCACCTCCAACAGCATTCCCTTTAAAGTCCTGCTGGTGTTGGACAATGCACCGAGCCACCCTGCACATCTCAATTACCTGCACCCAGATGTGAAAGTGGTGTACCTTCCACCCAACACCACCTCACTCATCCAGCCCATGGACCAGGGGGTCATCAGCACCTTTAAAGCATATTACCTCCAGAGAGTCATCCGTGATGCTTTGGAGACAACTGAGAAAGACCCAAAAGTCACCCTCAAAGACTTCTGGAAGAAGTACAGCATCCTGGATGCTGTGCAGAACATTGGTCACTCCTGAGAACGGGTGAAGCCTAGCAGCTTGAGTGGAGTATGGAAAAAGCTGTGTCCACAGCTTGTTCAGGCTTCACCTGTGTCCCAGGAGTCAGTGACCAGTGTGATCTAGAACGTGGAGGAGATGAGCAGGCCACTGGACTTGAACATCGAGGACGATGACGTCACAGAGTTGCTGGCAGAAGGAGGAGATGACTTGTCGACCGAGGACCTCATTGAGCTGGAGAAGCACATCATGGAGGAGGAGCATCAAGTTACACCATGCCCTACTGCCAAGCAATTCCGCAGGCAGGGCTTGGCTAAAGGTTTTAGGCTTTTGCAGGAAAGCATGGCGTGTTTTGAGGCTGAGGATGCTGATGGGGAGAGGTACGCCAAGGTTGCCAGAGCCATGATGGACTCCGTGGCTTGCTACCAGCAGATCCTGGAGGACAAAAAGTGTGAGGCAGTGCAGAGCAGCATGTTGACCTTTGTAAAGAAGGTCTCAACAGTGCATCCAGGATCTGCAGAAGAAAGGCCAACAACTTCTGCTGCAGCAAGCCAGGAGTCCATGGACACATCACCCTCTCCCCAGTAATCACGCCACCCTCCCTAAAGGTAATGAAATGTTATTTTTCTGTTTTGTGTTATAACTTCATCTGTTAATCCACTCGTCTCTGCTCATGTCCATAGTCTCCTCCTCTCCACTCCACTCAACCAGCCTTAGCAACACCTACTCCCCTCACTGACCTGCTCACCTCCCCACTAACCCTACACAGCATCCTCATAAAGGTACAGTAATGACATGTTATTTCTTTTCCTTTTTTGTTTTATGTTATAGCTGCATCTATTCACCCACCTGTCTCTTGTCATGTCCATAGCCTCCAAAGCATCATGGAAAGGCCCTCCTCCATGTCCATCCTACATCTGCACTACACCTTCTTTCTGGAACACCATTTGAATAACAGTAAGGTCAACACGTTTTTGTCTGTGTTTAATTTCTCTGTTTAGTTTATTGCAGTTCTTCAATCAGCGTAAATTGGACATCCTCGTGTCTGTGTTTGTTTCAACAGACAGACCTGCTGAGCCCTGTCCTGCATCATCAGGAACAGAACTTCACCTGACCTGATTTTGTGGACTCACATTCCCCCCTCCTCCATGGTTGAGCAGCTCCCCTCATCCAGGTTTTGAGCAACATTACCACCCAATAAGCCTGTCTACCTCCTCTTCAATAAAAGTAAGGGCATTTTATTTTTTATATTATATTGAATTTATTCATTTTAAAATATAACACACACAAAAATACAATCACAAATGTTACTATACAATATTAAGAAATAAAATAAAGGGTGGCAGAATGAAGAGAAAATCTTATTATATCTGCCCCCTTTTTCAAACAGTCAGTTCAAACAACAAAAAAATAATCAACAACAAAATAAAAAACAACTCATAATTATAGAATTACAAAATAACACGCAAAAACTAATTCATATATATTTTTGTAATACATGTAATTTGGTTTTGATTAATTTATTGAATGTAAATAATGATGTGGCATTTTTAATTTCAGTATCCAAATCATTCCACAAACCAATTCCCTGAATGGAGGTTGACCGACCCCTCGAACTGGTTCTGTATTTAGGTTTAACAAAAATTTCTGCTCCCTTTAAAGTATAACAGCTTTGACGTTTAACAAAAAGTATTTGGATATGGTAATTCTTCTTTATAAGCTCTATACATGACTGACAAAATATTATAATCCACCAAGTCTTTGAACTTTAACAACTTCAATTGGTGAAATAATGTGCTAGATGGGTGACAATAATTTTTCTGGTAATTATTCTTATAGCTCTTTTCTGTAACAAAAAAAAACAACAGGTTCCATAAATGTTTTACTGTACATGCTTTACCCCAGATATTAATACAATAAATTATATGTGGAACAACAATTGTGTTGTACAACAAATACAGCGCTTTATCATTGAACAGGTTCCTGACTTAGTACAGAACGGCAATAGATCTCGCTATCTTTGTCTTTACTGAATTTATGTGATGTTTCCACGTCAGTTTGTCGTCAATGATGACACCCAGAAACTTCACATCACTCACGACAGATCTCAACACCATCAATCATAAATGGAATATCAACAGTTTTACCAAATATCATTTATTTAGTTTTATCCAAGTTAAATAATTTGTTTTGATTAAACCAATTTTGTATTTTTGCTAATTCTATCTTCGTCAGCAAAAATGATACATTTGAGAAGTATTGACACCTTAACCAAGTCATTAACATACAGAATAAATAATTTAGGTCCAATGATAGAGCCCTGAGAGACTCCACATGTAATATTACAGAGGTTGGATCTTACATCATTTATTTGTACAAATTGTTTCCTGTTACTGAGATCGCTAGTTACCCACTGTAATGCTGGTCCTCTCACACCATATTTACTCAATTTGTCAATGAGAATGGTATGATAACACACTTTTCTATGCTGTTTCTGTGCTGATTCTACCTTTTTATAGTTCCTGGACTGTACACTATGGCACTGTTTTTTTATTTATTGAACATGCTGTGCAGAACAGTACTGTTGTACAGTAAATACTGTACTGTACATACTGTACAGGTATGCGTTTTTAGATGAATGTGTTGGGTACCCTGTGTAAGCTAACCGTTTGCAATTAAAATTCTATGCATGTTTATGGACCAGTATGTACGCTTGTTCAGTCTCTTGTCGATAAACGGATGTGCGGCGCAGCGTTAGCATACATTTTCCGTCTTACGGCGAAAATCGGTTTTACGAACGTCGCGTGTAATGCGTTCCGACTTACGGCAATTTCGTGTTACGAACGGTGCTTAGGAACGGAACTCGTTCGTAAGTCGGGGACTACCTGTATAAGATAAATACACACATATCAAATCAGTAGCCTAATGCTAATAGTAGCAAAAAGGTTAACTTAAAGTTCTAAGTAGCTAAAATCAAGCTGAAAGCTAAAATCAGCTAAATTTAACTATTAAACGGTAAAATGGTTTTGATGGAAATTAAGTTTATTTCTATGAGGATTTTTTTAAATTAAAAAATACATTTAAATGTATGAAAGTCTAGTTACAAAAATCAAAGGTCAGAGCACCAGTCTCCTGAATGAGCCTTGTTTTGATTTATGTGCAGTTAAATAAGACCTAAAGTATCTGGATGCTATTTCAAAAAGCATCTGTAGAAATAAAGAGGGAAATGACAGATTGCTGACTCAGCGTGGTGTGAATTTTGTTGGACCTGCAGGTGGCAGAGCAGCTGTTCGAGAAAGGAGGTCACGTTAAAGAAGCCATGGACATGTACACCTCAGCAGGACGCTGGGAGGAGGCTCACAAGGTCGGAACAGACTCACCCAAGTCTTTCAGGACCCACATCTTTTCTTATAAACCCACATATTGTATATTTAGATGTTTCTTCTCAAACTGTGGCATTTGATTAATTTCCAGCTCCGTTGATAATCTGAGCTGGCAGTGAAGTGTATGACAGAGGAGGAGGTGACCACTCTGTACGTCAGCAGAGCCCAGGAGCTGGAGAGGAACAGCAAGTACAAGGAGGCCGAGAGGTAAACCGACGACAAATAAACATTTTTAGTTTCATCTTTAACCTTAATCGCTGCGAGAGGAACATAAAAACCTACAAAGTGCTCTTTCTGCCTCACAGGCTGTTTTCTACTGCGAAGCTGACGGACCTCGCCATCACCATGTACAAAAAGTACAAGTTGTATGATGATGTCATTCATATGATGTCCGAACATCATCCCGACCTGGTCAAGGTAGCTCTCACTAAAGCTCCAGGATAAAATGTGCTCTGCTTTTACTTTCAGAGCCAAAAAAATGGGAGTTTCACACCGAACGGTATTTTAAAATATTCCCTCATGATTTGAACAAAAAGAACTTCTGAACCTTCAAAATTAACTTGATCAACTCAGCAGATGTCTCACACACCCAGTACATCCATGTATATGTATGTGTGTGTGTGTATACATATACTGTATAGATATAAAATTCCTTTTCATTTTATTCAGTTTAGCTTATTTATATAGCACCAAGTCTCAACACAAATCGTCTCAGGCAATAAAATATAGACACAACAGATATTATTATACAAGAACATGAAAATATCCGAAGGCATCTAAGCTTTCAATAATTTCTTTTTATTTTCAAAGCTATGTAACCTGGAGGTTTTGTGCCTGCTTTAATTACATCAAGATGTTTTTCCTGTTTAATGACATTTTAATCAGGAAACTCCAAGGATTTTGTTTTAGAGCTGCATCTCTTCAGTTATTTTCTGAGCGCTGCCACAATTTTTAAAGTCAACCGTAGCGTTTCTGTCTGGATCAGAACGTTTTGGCGCCTCACACTTCTTAAGTCTTAATTTATATCCATAGCCATGTTTTTTTTTCTAACCTTAAGTGCTGCTTCAGAAAGTGGCTGCAGATATTTTAGTTTATTTTTTACTGCGTTTGAACTCTAAAGGCTCTGTGATGTTCCATCCAGGCAGTCGATGCTGATGTTTGTTGTAACTGTGTTTGCTGCAGGAGCTGGAGGCTGAGTCCAGGTTCTCGGAGACGGTACCACTTCATGGAGGCTGGGGAGTGGAAAGTAGCCGTCCATATGTACCGAGTCCATGACATGTGTGAGGACTTGCACAGGGTACACGTTTTGTTTACTCATTAAGTTTCCAACACGGTTCTGCTTCTTGTAACCTAAAGTCTTTCCTCGCACGTCAGAGACGCTGAAGAACTGAAGCGATGTTTTCACTTTTACACAGATTGTGGTTTTAATGACTAACTTTAAGTTCTTTAACCTCTGATGTTAAAATATCTGACCATTATACAGGTAGTTTTGTGACTATTTTTAAAGTCTAAACATACCGCTTTTTACACATTTATATTAAGAATTTAAAAAAATCTGCCGGAAATAAAAAAAAACAAAGCAGTAGCTAAAAGCTAAATAAAGCTACCGGTAAATGCTAGCTTAAAGCTAAAAGTAGCAATATATCAACTAAATGTAGCAAAACCATAGCGAAAATCTAAAAGTATCAAAAGACCAACTAAAAGCAAACATTAGTAAAAAGCTAGCTCAAAATTAATATTAGTATAAAAAAGCTAAAAATAGTAAAAGGCTACATAAAAGCTAAAATTAACAAGATGTTGGCTAAAAGCTACATGTTGTGAAAAATTAGCTAAATGGTAACTAAATGCTAAGCTATCTGAAGGCTACCTAACAATTACAAGTATCAAGACTAGCTAATTGTAGCAAAAGGCTAAACTAAAACATAACATCAAAAAGCTAGTTTAAAATAAAAAGCTTTTTAGAAGATCCATTCATCCATCCATTCTCTTTCGCTTATCCAGGGTCGGGTCGCGGGGTAGTAGCCTAAGTAGGGAAGCCCTGACTTCCCTCTCCCCAGCCACTTGGGCCAGCTCCTCCGGGGGAATCCCAAGGCGTTCCCAGACCAGCTGAGAAACATAGTCCCTCCAGCGTGTCCTAGGTCTTCCTCTGGGTCTCCTCCTACTGTTTAGAAGGTAAAAGTACCAAAGTACTGACCATTTTTATTCGTATTTAAGTACCGTTTCACTATTTTGTGGCAGTTTGGGTAAAAAAAAAAAAAAATGTAATTGCAAACATTTTGATTGAATTTCATATCTGGAAACCTTCCCTTGTTGTACTGCTAATGCTGCTTACTATTGATTCTCTTTTTACCCACAAGAGGTGGTTTGTTAGAATTAGGCAGTGAAACATGTTTAATATAAGCTTTACTATGTTTGATAAACCCCACCCACTCTATAAAGTGTCACAAACCCACGTGTGACTTGATGTCTGCTGTCAGCCACCATCTGTGGTAAATCTCTGACCAAACGACTCCAGCGCTGATAGATCCACACACACGCCTGTACTGTGTGTGTTCATCAGGTGGCAAACAGCCACGGAGGTGCTGAAGCTGAGAAGCACATGGCCTACCTGTGGGCACGGAGTCTGGGAGGAGAGGCTGCCGTCAAGCTGCTGAACAAGTTCGGCCTGCTGGACTACACCATTGAGACGGCAACAAATAACCTGTGAGCATCATGACGACACACACCAAACCAAAACTCAAGAGAGATTTATTTGTCATTCACATCTCTGCCTTTTGTCTTTCTCACGCCAGGTCCAGACGCATGGGATCACTGCCGACCACGTCATTAATATGGACGAGGTACCCCTGACATTTGATATTCCTCTAGGGAGGAGTGTCTCCCAGAAGGGGGAAAAGAGCATCAACATCCTCACCACAGGCCATTAGGGATGTAACGAGATCTCGTTGTACGAGATCTCGCGATATTAAACTCCCGCGATATCTCTCGTTGAGAGGTAACGTTGTCTCGCGAGTCGCTAATGCTAGCAGAGCCCCTAGCAAGTCAGCGTCACGGACAGCATGGCTTCGCCGGATGAAGTTGCTATAGAAGACGCCCCAACTACTGATGGAGGGTCCCGGTGCCGCAGACGCCTCTACATTGATGGAGGGTCCCGGCGCTGCCGACGCTGCCCCGAATGTAAAGACACGCGTGTAAACACCGGTGTGACCGGTGTTGCCAGATAGAGTCCCACCCACCCAAAGCACTCTTTACCCGCAAAAGTCAGAAGGAAAATCGCGGTGAACCGCCCAATCTGGCAACACTGGTGAGTGACGGCTGCAGATTCAGGCTGATGCGGATATTTATGTTCAATTTTTGGAAAGTCCTGCATGAATATCTATTTTTTTAAACAAAGTTGAAAGTTCTAAAGGCCGAGATACAGTGAAGCAGATACGCGCGTATACGCGCGTATACGGAGCGGCTGCTTTACTTCAGCTCACGTTCTCCTTGTTGTAATATGAGCTGCTGCACACGAAGGGGACTCAACTGAGCTCGCTGATTGGTCACTTGCTGACACGCCTACTGAATTGATTGACAGCGCTCAGTCAGCTGAATGTGAAACCTAGTTGAAAGTGAAACCTTTAACATGAGCAGCTCGCTGGACTTCTGCGGTGTTCTGATGCGGTGTTTCTACTATATATGTTATAAAAAGTTCTCTCAGAAATAAAAATAATAACAGGGAGCGCTTTTCCTGCAGCACACAGCCCACCAGGGAATATTAAAACATCGCCGCACCCAGGTAGGACCTGAATTCATTCATTTCAATCATCGAGTGAACGGAGGAAGAAGCGGTTACTTGACTTTAGGCAAAAAAACAAAAGAAAAGGCCCGATCAGCGATAAAGAAGGGGAATTTATTTCATTTGTGTAACATACAAAACAGTCCGGCGCCGGGAAGTTTATGGTCAGACACCGCGTATCGCGCACGCGGATCGCGTATGCGTAGTAAAAAAATACTTTTGCGCGTACATGCCCTGAGGGGCTACGCGGGGCTACGCTTTTGCCTTGGCGTACGTACGCTGCGTATAGGCGTACCGTGAGGACGCGCGAGTGTATCTCGGCCTTAAGGTCTAAGGAGATGCAATCAGTAAAATGAAGACATCAGTTGAGTTTGTAATACAGGTAACCCCCGACCTACGTACGAGTTTGGGACCTAAGAACCGTTCGCAGCTCGATCCGTTCGTAGGTAGGGGGTGAAAATTATATTTTAAAAAAAAAATTATTCATTCATTCATTCATTCAACCTTTATTTATCATGCTAACGGAGCGCGCACACACATTAAATGTACAGTAGTGTACTGTAATGTTAAACATTGCTATTCACATTTACAGAATAAATAAAAATATATTTTCTTACTTTGAGATGGTCAAAGCCGACATCTTAGGTTGCCATGCGTTGATTGTTGTCGGGGCCGAGCAGCGCGGCGGCCGGCCAGTGAACCACCGCAGCTGCTCCAGACCTGTGTTAGCTAGCTGGCTAGCTTCTGCTAGCCAAGCCATGAGCTGGTGTTGGAGCGGCGGCGCGATCAATCTGTAGCTCCTGCTCCAGCCTGAGACGTCCACAGAGCTCACAGAGACGTTTCCAGCTCGTAATTAATCCATATGAAGCCATCCTGGTCACCAGTCTTCGGCCGGCTACCGTGTTAGCTCCCGTGTTAGCTTCTGGAGCTAGCCAGGCCGGAGGTGTAGCCAGGCCGGCCGGAGGTGTTCGCACGGCGGCCTGGCACGATCACCGATAAATCCGCTGCTGCCTGAGACATCCACAAAGTTCACAGAGACGTTTCCAGCTCGTAATTAATCCATATGAAGCCATCCTGGTCACCAGTCTTCGGCCGGCTCCCGGGCAGCTAACCTAAAATGGCGTCCGGTGTTCTGTGACCGGAGACCCCAGTGACTGAACCTAAAATGGCGTCCGCCGTCCGGTGTTCTACATTAATTTGTGACCGTGTAAACTGAAGACCTACTTCCTGTTGCCCAAGAATGCTCAGAAATTGCTCAAAAATGATCAGAAATGATCTTTTTTATCATAATTATTATTTATAAAGCCTTTAAAACAACCAGAACATGAAATTAAGAACATTTAAACACAAAAACACAAAAAAAAAAAAAAAAATTTTTTTTTTTTTTTTTAATACAGTAATTTCATATTTTTATTAAATATGATATGTTCGTAGGTCCCGTGGTTCGCAGGTCGATGGGGTCGTAGGTCGGGGGTTTGCTGTACATGTTAAAACAGAATAAAAGCCTTTTTGCGGCATAAAACCAATCTTTGAAGTTTTCTTGAACTAACATTAAAATCTCGTCTCGTTCTCGCGAACTCTGTAATTTGTCTCGTCTCGAGAGTTTTGTGTATCGTTACACCCCTACAGGCCATGAGAAGTCCCACTTCACAGTGGTTCTGGCCTGTGGTGCTGATGGATGCAAACTTCCTCCCCTGGTAATTTTTAAGAGGAAAACCATGCCAAAGGAGGACTTCAGCTCCAGAGTGGTGGTGGCGGTGAACCCGAAAGGATGGATGGACGAAGCGATGATGGTCCATTGGATTAATAAATGCTTCGTCCATCGTCCTGACGGGTTCTTCAGGACGAAGAAGGTGCTGTTAGTGATGGACAGCATGAGGGCATACATCACTGATGCCACAAAGGCAAAGATTAAGACCCTCAACACCGTGCCAACCATCATTCCTGGGGGGCTGACCAAACTCCTTCAACCACTTGACATCTCTGTCAACTGGAGTTTCAAGGCCTCCCTGAGGAAGTTGTGGGAGGAGTGGATGGTGAGTGGAGAGCACAGCTTCACAACAACAGGGAGGATGCGGCACGCGACCATCGCCCAGGCGGTGGAGTGGGTCGACAAGGCCTTGGCTTCTGTCACCACCTGCACCATAAAGGCAGGGTTCAAGAAGGCGGGCATCCTCCCATGGCCTGCTGGAGCTGAGGCAGAGGACAGCAGTGATGAGGAGGAGGGACAGGGACCTGGACCTCTGACCAGTGGGAAGCTGCCTCCATCACTGGTTGAACTCTTCCATAGTGACACCGAGGACGAGGAGTTTCTGGGGTTCGAGTGATTTGTAAAATAGATTTGTAAATATTGTAAATAAAAACCACAAAAAAAATCTGTTTTTGTCATCTTTATGTGCGGGTGTACAGGTAGTAATTTCAAAGCTGCTTTATTTACGGTGTGTGGGTGTACCAGTAACTGTCAAAGTGCATTTCTGAACAGTCAGCTGCATCTCCAGCAGCTGCAGCTCCCAGCTCTCCTGCACTGGTTTCCACATCAGCTGCAACTCTGGGCAGCTCACCAACTTGGCGTCATTTACGTGCTGAAATAAGCTGATTTGTACGGTAATCATTTATTAACAAAAATTAAACTGAGACACAGTCTTACAAAAAAGGCAGCCAACAAATATTTGCTTAAGAGTTTCTGTAGTTTAATTTTAATAATGTTGGTGGTATTTACATTCTAAAATAAGCTGATTTTTAATCATGTATTAACAAAAATTAAACTGAGACACAGTCTTAAAAAAGCCAGCTAACAAATATATTTGAGGTGTTTATCCTGCTAAAATTAAAATACCAATTCATGCAGGTCTGTTCGCTGCATTTCTGGTGCTGCGCGTGCACGTTTGGTTTCATCAGACGTACCGGTAGCTAGCGAAACAAATTTTTAAATCCAGCACATTTCACAATTACGTTCATTTATTAAGGAGAAGTTCAGCTCAGACACATATTTGCTATAATTTTTATCGAACAAATAATTGTTTTAAAGTGTTAATCTTCTTAAAGCCTTGCTGTTCCTTTTTTCATTCATTCAACCTTTATTTATACAGGCTAGCCTCGTTGAGTCACGGGGACTCATTTACAAGAGGGACCTGTCTCACTCACACCAAACAACCATCCACTCTCACACTCACACCTAGGGTCAATTTAGAGTCACCAATCAGCCTAACAAGCATGTTTTTTGGTCTGTGGGAGGAAACCGGAGTACCCGGAGGAAACCCACGCATGCACGGGGAGAACATGCAAACTCCACCCAGAAAGGCCCCGGACCGGGATTTGAACCGGCAACCTTCTCGCTGAGAGGCAGCAGCTCTACCAGTTGTGCCACCGTGCGCTCCAGTGGCAGACATTTGCAGCAGAGCAAAACACTCGGTCCACATTTCCGGGTTGACTCAGCGGTGACGCGGCACGTCAGCGGTGGATGACGCGTTACGTTGGCGGTGACGTAGGTGCGACCTATACTCCGGTGCGACCTATTTATGGATTTTTTCCAATTTATTGGTAATAATTGGACAATGCGACCTATACTCCGGTGCGACCTATACTCTGGAAAATACGGTAACTTAAAAATGGTTACATTCACAGATGCATCTTTTGAAAATCTTTCAGATGGGGGCACTCAGGGTGGGCACCTCATTGTTTTAATGGGTGACAACGGGTGGTTCTCTCCCATTTCATGGCAGTCAAAGAGAATTGTCAGAAGTACACTTGCAGGTGAAACACTAGCTATGTCTGAGGGGATTGATAATGCCATTTTTCTTTCCACACCGTTTTCTGAACTCAATGCTGGTAGTACTGCTCGTGCTCCACACATAGGCTGTGTCACTGATGATTTCTCTCTTGTTGATAACACTTAAGTCAACTAAGTTTGTTGCAGAGAAAAGGCTACGCTTGGAAATCAGTTCAATTAAAGAACTGATTCAAACTATGAAAGTTCATCAAGTGTTGTGGTCTCAAACAAAAGACCAGCTCGCAGACTGTTTGACAAAAAAGGGAGCATCTACAACCTCACTACTTAAGGCTCTTTATGAAGGACGTTGGATTGTTCAATAAATTAATTCAAGAGTTGTTTCATACTCGTTAGAGTTAAAATTGTTCTAACAGAAAAAAATTCCTTAATGGCTGTGCTTTACCATGAGACTTATACAAGTTTTTCTTTTTTTTTTTTAGAAAAGTGGGAGATTGTTATTCCTTTGTTTTGTTTAGTTTACATGCCAATCTGCTAGGGGGCACCGTCATGCCAGTAGTGCATGTTGTCAGGGGCGGCCGCCACTAGAGGGCGCTACCCACCTGGAACCTACAGCTCTTCACCATTTGAAGATTTAATTTTTTTTAAACAAAAATGAAATAATAAAATAAAAATATTTCGAAATGTATGCATACATTGTATGTTTTTAGTTGTGTAGGATAAATATTTTATGAGTAACAATGAGTTATTGTTTGTTTCAAAAAACGTTTTCTGATTCGTGACGTACTTCCTGTTTTGTTTGGGGCGCTCTTATCTGATCCATTGACTAATTATAACTGGCGCATGCGTACTGATGCCGCCACCTTACAAAACAATGGGATAACGTTGGGCGCAGATTTCACCGCCCTTAGGACGTCAACGTGAGCTCTGCCTACCGATCGCGTGTTTCCGGCGTTTATGTTTCATTTTCCCAGGTAAGGTTTCCTGAGGCTGAAGTTGAGTACATTAAAGCAGGAAAACCAAAAGAAGCCGTGTCGATGTGAGTACCGGAGTAGTCCGCATCATCTCACCGGACTAGTCAATGGGACTAGTCATTTTGAGTCTTTTTGCTACCAGCTAGATGTGGAATCACAGTTTGTAAGAATTGTTTCTTAAAACCTAAGCCTGTTTTTGTGCCAAACCGTATTCAAGGCCATGCACGTTATTTTGTTGCCCACATTGTACTCCCGCATTGACAGCCGTCCCTGCATTTATGATGTAATTTACTAAAGTACACTTGAAAATGAAGTTATTTTTTAACCTTTATTGCATTACTTTAATTAAACTTTCTGAAAAGAGAATTATTAATTACAAATGAGTATTTTTACTATGAATTATTGGTGACGTTTCCTAAAATAAGCATTTGATGCACCACTGATTTCATAAAGTTAACCGTGACAGATGGAGATTAATTTAATACTCCTCAAATGATTTGATCAGTTCTGTGCATAACTTCCATTAAAGGGGACCACAGATTCAAAATTCACTTTTTAATGGCTTTTTTTTACTCAACTTTGGGTATGTACTTCATAAAAAAAACAGTCCTAGGGCCAAAGAAATGCACCCAGTGGTTTATTTACTCTAAGTAGATTTATTTGTCTGTGATAGATTTGTCTCGTTTTCAAATCCTGTGGCTTGTGACGTCACAAACCGCAGCCATAACCCACCCCAAACCTGAGTCCAGCCCCTCACCTGATTCCATCTCATCTTTTGTTTAAATTTCATGTGTACAGCACTTTGTTGCAGCTGTGGTTGTTTTAAATGGCTTTATAAATAAAGTATAATTGTTATTTTTACGTTTTAGTTCAATTTTTAGCGATCGCTCCCAACGCGCAGCCGACAGAAATAAAACGAGCAGACCACGGGCGAAGGGGCCATCTGTGTGCGGGAACTGCTGGGAGCTGCTGGCTTTTGAGGTCCGTGTGGGTCTGGTCAGAGGTTGCCTCATACGGATAAATTAACTGGAGACACTCGGTGAACTTTTTGTGTGTGTGGACTGAAGCAGCGATCGCTCCCAAAAGCGCCGCATGCAACGAGCGGTTAACTGGTGGTGTGCCGGAGGAGGAAGAGCTATCATTAGCCTCGGAGGTGGGCTAATGATAAAAGGAGCTGCAAATGGCGGCGCGCGCAGACGGCTTTCGGTAAGTTATCTTAAGCTAGCACTAACAGTAAGTCAAATTTAAAACAACAACATATTAGAGATACTGGCTGTTTCAGAGGGCGGAGTAAATGTAAACAGATTTTTGTAGGGCGTGGCATTCAGAGCTCATTATCATAAACCGGTCATTTAGAACGGAAGTCAGAAAATGCATAACTAGAAAGGGGATATTTTATTATCTAAGAATTATTTTGTGCATTAAATTGAATGAATATGGTCTGGATAGCCCACAGAAATACCATAAAAATTTAAAAAACCAATATGTGGTCCCCTTTAATATAATTTATGGGCATCTCTCAAAGTAATATGTTCTTTTCTATTGATTTCCAATTTATTTTAGGGAGCTCTGAAGCTCGGCTTAATAAAATTATGTCTCATCTTGGATTTGGGGGTGAAGTTTGTGTAAAATCCACAAAGGATTTTTTTTTAATTGACATTTTAGGTTTGGTCTGGTGGGAATGTGTGTGATCCGTTCCAGGTACGTCCGCAGCGAGTGGCCGAGAGCCGCCATCCGGAGAGTCTCTCTGACGTTCTGGTGGGCCAAGCCAAGTGGTGCTTTGAACAGAAGGAGTTCCAAAAGTCTGAAACCTTCCTGCTCCAAGTGCAGAGGACCGAACTGGGTGATGAACTGTACAAGGTAACTTCAGTCTGTAGTCGTTTTACTCTAATTTTAAAGTTGTTAAGTTGTAAGTAGCCTACTGCACAGGTGTGAGAGTTTGTAGGGGGAGGAGCGAATAGAGACGTTATAAAAGGTTATAACGGTTGTAAAAAGTTATAACGGTTGAAGTGTCAATAAAGTGGGGATGCTAACGTCAGTGAGTGTAATCTTAATTTAACATTGGTAGCAAAGGATGGCCACTGCTGGAAATTATAAAGTTCCACCACCGTTCGACGAGAAGACGTCTCATGGTGTGGTTACACCGAGCAGCGTTTTGACCTCCAAAAAGCTCCTCACGCACGCAAGTGGACGCGCTACCCAGTGGCGTCCAAAACTGTAGTGTTGCGGCGGCTTCGTGGCTGCGGCGTCGTTGCGGCGGGGTGTGGGAGGAGCGTCGTGATTCTCTTTCCGGTCTGATGTGTTGTTGTTGTCGTCGTCTGTTCTCAAAATGGCGGATGATGTGGAGGCAGCTTTAATATGTTTGCTAGTGGCACGCCGAAGACGTGCAAGGCGCCGTGTCTGGGTTCACGAAACTATTCAGAGGCGTTCTGAATTCGGGGAGTTTCACCATTTAATCCAGGAGCTGCGCATGGACGAGCAGCGCTTTCAGCGGTACTTCCGTCTGACCCGTGCCCAGTTTGACGACCTGCTGTCTCGTGTTGGTGCCCGCATCACCTACCAGGACACCAACTACAGGCGCGCGATCCCAGCTGAAGAACGCTTGGCCATCTGTCTCCGGTTGGTTATTTGCAACAACAGATAAATATAGCGCGAATATCTGTCTCTCTTTCTGTCATATAATATATATATATATATATATATATATATACATCTCCGGGTCGGGGAGGAGGTCCTTACCCAAGTGGAGGAGTTTAAGTATCTCGGGATCTTGTTCACGAATGAGGGAAAACTGGAGCGTGAGATCGATAGGCGGATAGGTGCAGCGTCCGCAGTGAAGCGGGCGCTGTACCGGTCTGTCGTGGTGAAGAGAGAGCTGAGTCAAAAGGCAAAGCTCTCAATTTACCGATCGATCTACGTTCCCACCCTCATCTATGGTCATGAGCTTTGGGTTATGACCGAAAGAACAAGATCTCGGATACAAGCGGCTGAAATGAGTTTTCTCCGCAGGGTGGCTGGACTCTCCCTTAGAGATAGGGTGAGAAGCTCAGTCATCCGGGAGGGACTCGGAGTAGAGCCGCTGCTTCTCCACATCGAGAGGAGCCAGTTGAGGTGGCTCGGGCATCTGGTTAGGATGCCTCCTGGACGCCTCCCTGGTGAGGTGTTCCGGGCATGTCCCACCGGGAGGAGACTCCGAGGAGGAATCTTCTTCGGACCGAATGTATTTCCAAACAGCGGCATCTTCAGGGACTTTTTGAGGTCCTCCATATAGTCTATTTATTTAACGCCGTGACGCGACTGTTGATTATGCTCCAGAACATGGTCCCGACTGCGAGCTTGAGAATGAACTTCCATTCCAATGTAGTTGAAGCTGTTCTGTTCTTCTCGTCCAACTTTAAAAGCAGTTTTCAGTTGGGGGGATAACAGTTGAAGAAAACATATCTGAACCACCCCATACAAAGTCATCTACATGACATATCTGAACCACCCCATACAAAGTCATCTACATGACATGCAAGAACTCCTGTCACCTTACCGAAATCATCTTGCCAGTAGAAAACAGCTGGATCAACTTTTGACACAGTTCCTCTGTTTCTGCATGGTTTCTTTCACCTTGTA
>JBBPBX010008015.1:34884-63646 GCA_038048925.1 Garcialebias charrua
ATATATATATATATAATATATATTATATATATTATATATATAATATCTATATATATTATATATATAATATATATATAAATACATATTCTTCTTTTCTATTTTGGGACAACAGATAAAAAGTGCCAATGTCTGTCTGTGTCACATATATATATATACACACCGGTATAGAAATACATATTATTCTTTATACAGAATAGTGTGTACATAAGTACATACATACAGTATGTGTCTGTGTGTCTGTGTCATATATATATATATACACAGGTAGTCCCCGAATTACGAGCGCTCTGATCTGCGAGGTTCCAGACTTACGAGCTGCGAATTTTTGGAAAAAACGAAAAAAATACTGAGTTTTCATGTGTTTTTTCACTACAGTTAGCAAGTTAAGCATATAAACACACGTTTCCGATCATTTTTATGCACTCAAAAGTAGTTTTTAGATGAAAATAGAGTGTTTTTAGGTGCGCTGGCGAAATTTACGAGCGGACTTCCGGGTTGAATTTTTGGAAAAAACGAAAAAAATACTGAGTTTTCATGTGTTTTTTCACTACAGTTAGCAAGTTAAGCATATAAACACACGTTTCCGATCATTTTTATGCACTCAAAAGTAGTTTTTAGATGAAAATAGAGTGTTTTTAGGTGCGCTGGCGAAATTTACGAGCGGACTTCCGGGTTGAATTTTTGGAAAAAACGAAAAAAATACTGAGTTTTCATGTGTTTTTTCACTACAGTTAGCAAGTTAAGCATATAAACACACGTTTCCGATCATTTTTATGCACTCAAAAGTAGTTTTTAGATGAAAATAGAGTGTTTTTAGGTGCGCTGGCGAAATTTACGAGCGGACTTCCGGGTTTACGAGAGAAATGGCGGCCGTTCCAAATTACGAGATTTCCGGTTTACGAGCGCCTCCTTGTGACGGATCTCGCTCGTAAATCGGGGAATACCTGTATATATATATATATATATATATATATATATATATATATATATATATATATATATATATATATATATATATATACAGGTAGTCCCCGAATTACGAGCGCTCTGATCTACGAGGTTCCAGACTTACGAGCTGGCGAATTTTTGGAAAAAACGCAAAAAATACTGAGTTTTCATGTGTTTTTTCACCACAGTTAGTTAGCTAAACATATGGACACACGTTTCCGATCATTTTTATGCACTCATAAGCAGTTTTTTGATGAAAAACGAGTGTTTGTAGTCGCGCTAGCGAAACCGTTCCAATTTACGAGCGAAATTCCGGACTTACGAGAGACATGGCAACCGTTCCAAATTACGAGATTTCCGGTTTACGAGCGCCTCGTTGTAACGGATCTCGCTCGTAAATCGGGGACTACCTGTTATATATATATATATATATATATATATATATATATACACCGGTATAGAAATACATATTATTCTTTATACAGAAGAGTGTGTACATAAGTACATACATACAGTATTGTGTCTGTGTGCCTGTGTCACATATATATATATACACCGGTATAGAAATACATATTATTCTTTATACAGAAGAGTGTGTACATAAGTACATACATACAGTATTGTGTCTATCTGAGTGATGTTGGCCACACATCCTAATGTGTATACATATAGAGGTGTGTGTGTGTGTGTGTGTGTGTAGGTTCTATTATGTGCATTACAGATGTTGTACGTTTAATGTCATGTCTGTAATAATTGTAATTACTCTTTCTCTATGCAGGTTTTTTGCTACTGGAGACTCCTACAGGAGCATAGCAAACAGCTTTCGTGTTGGAATTTCCACTGTCGTCAAAATTGTTCCGGATGTGGCGACCGCTATCTGGGACTGTCTAGTGGAGGAGTTCATGGCTGTACCTACAGTGGATGATTGGAGGTCCATTTCGAAGGAGTTTGAGGACATATGGAACTTCCCTCTGTGCTGCGGTGCGTTGGATGGAAAACATATTAGGCTGAAAGCACCTCGCAATTCAGGCTCAATGTTTTTTAATTATAAAGGTTCACACTCATTGGTTCTTCTAGCCGTGGTAGATGCAAAATACAGGTTCCGTATCATTGATGTTGGGGGGTATGGAAGAACCAGTGACGGCGGGATCTTGGCCAACTCCATCTTTGGTCAGGCTCTGCGTGACGGCACACTCAATCTGCCACCGGACCAGCACCTCCCTGGCGGTGGGGACAGAGGACCCCAGCCCCACGTCATCGTGGCAGATGAGGCTTTCCCGCTGCGCAGAAATTTAATGCGGCCCTTCCCAGGACGTGGGGAACTGACCAGAGAGCAACATGTTTTCAACTATCGACTGTCACGGGCACGGTTGGTGGTTGAGGATGCATTTGGGATCTGGTCTTGTCAGTGGCGTATGTTTCCAGCTGCTCACATGATCAAGGAGGACCGTCAGCCTAACGATGTGATCATGTGAGCAGCTGGTTTCGGCTGTCATCAGCCAACTGGTTGATCCACTGTGAGAGGGTGCTATTTATAAGACTGAGCTGAATACAGCATCTCAGACTGAGGAAGTCTTTCGGACGAAAGACGACGTTTCTACAATATTTTTGCTTTGTTTTATTTTTTGAATGTCCAGAGGACCAGACTCAGCTTTTTTAGATTTTTCTACCTGGACTATTGAGCGTGCATCAGGGTATCACTGAAGAGAGCGATTGCTGTTTTGGACATTGCTCAAGACAAAGCAATCATGTTTGATCAACCTATAAAACTTGAACTGACATCTTCTAGACATTATTGTGTAAACTTAAGAAAGAAAAAGATAAATAATGAAAGTCAGTTTAAACAAAGTGAGACACCAAATGATGAAGATGAAATTCTAATTGTGACCGAAAACATGACAGTAAAGGAGAAAAAACAGTACTGCTAAAACTACATAAACAATTTGGACATGCCTCAGTTGATAGACTACAAAAGCTCTCGTCTTGCTCAGGCAACAATGATGATGAAAACATTAAAATCCTGAAGGAAATTGTAAAAAACTGTGAAATATGCATCCGGTACAGTAGAACAAAACCTAAACCTGCAGTGGGTTTACCCATGGCTTCAACGTATAATGAAACTGTAGCTGTGGACCTACATGAACTTGAGCCAGGACTGTGGTATCTACATGCTATTGACCATTTTACAAGATTCAGTGCAGGGAGCATTATCACCACAAAAAGACCCAAAGAGATAGTGAAGCACTTTATTCATTGCTGGATAAGCGTTCATGGCCCACCATGCAGATTATTCACCGACAATGGAGGTTAATTTAACAATGAAGAAATAAGAGACATGGCTGAACATTTTAACATTGAGATTAAAACCACTGCTGGATACAGTTCATGGAGCAACGGCCTACTGGAAAGACACAATCAGATTCTTACTGAAATGCTACTCAAGGTAAAGAGAGACAACAAATGTGACTGGAAAATGGCCTTGGACTGGGCTTTGATGGCTAAAAACAGCATGCACAATGTACATGGCTACAGTCCCTATCAACTTGGTTTTGGTCAAAACCCAAACCTGCCTTCAGTTCTAATTGATAGACCTCCAGCGTTGGAAACTGATGTTAATACATGGATGGGTCATCACATCGCAACATTGCATGGCATGAGAAAAGCATTCGCTGAGGCTGAATGTTCTGAGAGGATCCGAAGAGCTTTCCGAAAACAGCTGCGGCACACAGATGACAAATATGAAACAGGAGACAAAGTCTATTATAAACGTACAGACTGTCAGGAGTGGAAAGGACCAGGTGTGGTTATTGGACAAGATGGTGTAATATTCGTCAGGCATGGTGGAACGTATGTCAGAGTACACCAGTCTAAGCTGAGAAAAATGAATGAGATACAAGAAGAAAGTGAAAACGAAAATTCATTTAAAATGGATGACCACTTTTCAAAGACACCAGCGGCGGTACTTGATGAAAAAAATGATTTTGAAAGTGAAGATGAGGAGGAGATGGTGCCAACAAGCAATGAATCACTTGGCGTTGCAGAAAATGGCGAATCCTCCTGTGATCCAGTACAACTTCAAGAGGATGGTCTCCCACTGGCACACACGACAACTGTAAGTGAATGAATAAAACTAAAAGCTGGACAAGGAATTAAATACACAGACAAAGACACAGGTCAAAAATATACTGGTAAAATAACAAGCCGGGCAGGAAAAGCCAGTGGGAAATACAGAAACTGGTACAACTTAGAATATACTGAGACAGAGGAAATTGCTGGATCCACAGGGTCCATTGATATGGGACAAGTAAGCATCCTCGAAGTGGTTGAAAATGTCAAGACCAATACTGACAACAGAGATGAAATATTAGTGAACAAAGATATTTTCTCATATCACATGCTAAACAAACTGAACTTGAGAACTTGAAAAAAAAAGTATTTGTGGAGGAAAAGATGAAGGTCAGAAATGCATATCAACAAGGTGGGTGTGCACACTCAAGAAAACACAAGTAGACATAGTACCCAAAGCTAGACCGGTTGCAAGAGGATTTGAAGAAATTAACATTCAAGAACTTCCTAAGGATTCACCCACTTGTTCCTCTGAATCTCTAAAGATGATCATAGCTGTTATATGCCAAAATAAATGGAAGTTGAACTTTATGGACATTAAAGCAGCTTTTTTGCAGGGTAAAGATTTAACACGGGATGTGTATCTCCGTCCACCCCAAGAGGCAGAGAGCGAAGGAATTGTATGGAAGTTAAATAAATGCGTTTATGGTTTTGCGGATGCTTCCTTGTCCTGGTACAAGAAGGTGAAAGAAACCATGCAGAAACTGGGAGGAACTGTGTCAAAAGTTGATCCAGCTGTTTTCTACTGGCAAGATGATTTCGGTAAGGTGACAGGAGTTCTTGCATGTCATGTAGATGACTTTGTATGGGGTGGTTCAGATAGGTTTTCTTCAACTGTTATCCCCCCAACTGAAAACTGCTTTTAAAGTTGGACGAGAAGAACAGAACAGCTTCAACTACATTGGAATGGAAGTTCATTCTCAAGCTCGCAGTCGGGACCATGTTCTGGAGCATAATCAACAGTCGCGTCAGGGCGTTAAATAAATAGACTATATGGAGGACCTCAAAGTCCCTGAAGATGCCGCTGTTTGGAAATACATTCGGTCCGAAGAAGATTCCTCCTCGGAAATCTGCATCTCTGTCCAGCTTGCACACGTTGGATCGATCAACAAGAGAAGTAGAGCTCGGTCTTGAGTATGGACCTCCTACAATGAACATTGGAGGCCGGAGCTGGAAATTTGAAGGACAATGGACAACAGAATCTGGTGGAAACATGTCGAATAGAGAAATGACGCGGCTCAGGAAAAGAAATGTGCAGCTAGATGAAGAAAACAACCTCCTGAAATTGAAGAAAGAAGTCCTAATGGACATGCTGACTGAAGCTACAGTAGAGTTTCACCTGATGGAGAAAGAAGTTGAAGATATAAAGACTCAACATCAAAGAAAGAAATGACCCAATTTTTCCCAGTGGGTTCATATTATAAATGTTCTTTTAATTAAATAACCTATTTTTGTATTGATACATTTTTAAGCTCATAAGAATTCAGTTTAAATATATTGAGTTCCTTTTTGTGTTTTTTTTTTAAATGTTTTGCTAGTTTTTGATAATTTGTTTTAAAAAAAATAAAAGAAAATTCTGTATTTCTCTCTTGTTTTTCTATTGTTTAAAGGTGCATTCTGCAGTTTTTGTAGAACGCAGGACTTAGAAAAATTTTCAACAGGGAAAGCATTCTGGTCCCTCCCCACTCAGAGCCATATATGGCTCTGCTCCCCCTTGCTCTCGCTGCAGCCTCTGAATGCTCCGCCTCCACTACATGTCCTGTGGCAGCCGCTGCGAAGTTCTGTGATTATATGTTAATAAAACGTTCTAAAAAATAAAATAAAAACAGGGAGCGCTGGTCCAGCATACCAGAACACCATGAAATCTGCTGAGCCTCGCGCAGCCACGTTGAACCCGAGTTTAATTCGCTCGTGACAAATTCATCCATTTCCTCATTTCAGTCATGGAGTCAGTGGAGGAGGAAGCGATCACTTGACTTTTGGCAACAACAAAAAAAGTCCAGATCATGGATGAAGAAGAGGAATTTAATACATTTGTGTCACATACAAAACAGTTTTGCACCGTTTTGCAATTCTTTGAATTGTCCCCAGGTGTTTGTGATTTTGTCTCATCTTGTCTGTGTATATAAGCCCTGTTCTGTGTCTCAGTCATTGCAGCCGCATCGTTTGGTATCCCCTGTGTTCCCTGGTTTCTAGTTCATGTAAGTATTTTTGCTGCACAGTCAGCCTTATGATTTTGTTGTCATTAAATACACCTTCTTTGTAACTCCTGGCTCCCTGTGAGAGTTCTTGTCTGCATTTGGGTTCTGTCCTGCCTGTAAGACCTGACAGTAAGTAGCCTACTGCGTAGGTGTGAGAGGGTGTAGGGGGAGGAGCGAATAGAGACGTTGTAAAAGGTTATAATGGTTGTAAAAAGTTATAACGGTTGAAGTGTCAATAAAGTGGGGATGCTAACGTCAGTGAGTGTAATCTTAATTTAACACTCCAGTGATATTTTTTCCTCTTCTCAGCTCCTTTGACTTTGCTTTTGACCTGGCTCGCTTGTCCAGCAAGGAGAGGCTTCCAGAGATCCATCTCAAGTACGCCGCATACCATTCATGGCTATGATGGCAACAGTGATGACGTCTTCCAAGGTGCTGCCCTTCACCTGGGCGTCTTTTCCAGTGTGCTTAAGCTGGAATGTTCCTTGAGCTCCTTTCCCAGTAACTTGTTCCAGAGATCCTTTTTCTACTGCCCTGCCCAGAGCCGACTTCAGGACATCAGGCCTGTTTTTGATGTTAAAAGTTGGGGAAGTGTTGCTTCAGATATTTCTTGATCAGGGTGTAGGAAGCCTCTTTAGGCTCACAGAGTCGAGTGAAGATGAGAGGAAGAGCATCCCCTTGAGACTCCTGCTTCTGGGCACCTTTCTTTGCTGGAGGAGGCTTCTTTCCGATGGCAAACCTTCCTGAAAGACCTTTACCCTTCAGCTGTTTGACTGTACCCTTCTCCATGTGTTTCTTCATAGCTTTCTTGATGAGAAACTTCTTGTCAAGCTCCATATTGGGATATTTTTTCAGAATACATTTCATGAGTGACTGGAATGAAATTCCTGCCTTGTCCTGAGAGGACATTATAGCTTCGATAATGATGCTATCCACTTTGCACTGCGTGCCTGCATAGTTGGTAACAGGAATGCGTTTGCTAGCAGTGAGGCTAGCCCATGCAGGAATTGTCCGTTTCACCTTCTTGCTTTTGGATTTCCCATACTTGTAGCCATCCTTCATCCTTAGAAGGAGAACAAAGCAGTGTGTTGAGCACCGTCCAGCCTCGCAGTCCGGGCATTTCACATCTTTCTCATCCTTTTTTTTCTCCCTCCACTCCCTCTTCAGTAGTGTCTTCATTCTTGTCCGCATTCGCGTCACCTGAATTCTCCCCCTCCTCATCTTCGCCTCTTGCAGCTAAAGATGCTGCCTGATCATCAGCAGAGGGCGACTCCTCATCTGAGGCTTCTGGATCGTTCTCTGCAGCCGCGGAGGGCGCCTTCTCCTGAGTTGGAGTCACTGCTGCACGGCGAATCGGCATAATGGGAGCGTTACCTTCAACTTATCCAGGAAAATGTATGTTTTGAAGAAAAAAATGTCTGCACGATTCTTTATTTCGATTCCGTCTGTCGTTCTTAGAGACCACTATGAAGCCATCATCCATAACATCAAATTGGACATGTTTGGGGAATCTGATACAAATGTTTGGGCCCCATTTGAGGTGGCGATTAAATGGGCCAAAAAGAACTTGGGGAAAACGACTACAACGTACTACAATCGACATAGCCTGGAAGATTGTGAGGCAAGGTATCCTTTCCTCACCTGTACAACGTCCGTCCAACCCCACAGCTCCAGGGGCCATGGATGATGGGACACCCATCCCCTCACTGCGTGCAGGGGACTCAGGGGACCCCCGTCATCACCTCGACAGGCCGGGGCTAGGTAGTCCGTCGTCTCCTCTCCACAACCAGGGTGCTCAACCGATTTCCCGGTTCCTCCACCTCCATTGAGGGCAACAACTACCATCATCTCGCCACCAACCGACGACTACTCAACTAACTTCCCTGCACTGCCACAGCTGGGGAGGGCAAGGTCCCTTCCACCACAACCTCAACGGGTGCAGCCACACATCAAAACCAGCATCAGAGGGACCAAGGAACACCACCCTGGTACTGGCACCCAGGTTCCACCAGCAGTACAGGGGGACACCCACCGAGAGGCAGGGACAAGCACTGATCAAATAAAGAATTTCTGGAACTAGTTCAACAAGCAGTGAAGGAGATACCATGGCTTTCTCCACGTAGACTAAGATCAAACAATCCATCTACATCCATGAGTCAACAAACTACAAGTGCTACTCCTGCTGCCACTTGACTGTTTACTTTAAGACTTTCTCATCAACATTCACAACCCAAAAACTATTTACGAAATGGTTTTAAGTTTTACTTTTGGATAAATGATTTCAGTTCAACCCAGCACCAAAAAAAAACCTTGTTCTTATGCGTCAATAAATTGCCTGTAAGAACATTTCTATAAAAATTCCTTTGTTTGCACACTGTAGATAAATAATCTTAAATAATTGTGACAGTTTCAGAGTTGAGTTTAATTTAATAATTTAACCTTCTTTAACATACACACAGTAAAAAGTATTTAGTTTTGTGTTTTAGGATTGGAGTGGGCGAAACCACCTGGATGCGAGTAATTTTGTTGCATTTACCATCAGTTCCCTCACTCACCGTTGCTTTTGTGTTTTTACCAGAACTTCGAGATCCTCCATAAGTACAGGTATTCCCCGATTTACGAGCGAGATCCGTCACAAGGGGGCGCTCGTAAACCGGAAATCTCGTAATTTGGAACGGCCGCCATTGCTCTCGTAAACCCGGAAGTCCGCTCGTAAATTTCGCCAGCGCACCTAAAAACACTCTATTTTCATCTATAAACTACTTTTGAGTGCATAAAAATGATCGGAAACGTGTGTTTATATGCTTAACTTGCTAACTGTAGTGAAAAAACACATGAAAACTCAGTATTTTTTTCGTTTTTTCCAAAAATTCGCAACCCGGAAGTCCGCTCGTAAATTTCGCCAGCGCACCTAAAAACACTCTATTTTCATCTAAAAACTACTTTTGAGTGCATAAAAATGATCGGAAACGTGTGTTTATATGCTTAACTTGCTAACTGTAGTGGAAAAACACATGAAAACTCAGTATTTTTTTCGTTTTTTCCAAAAATTCGCAACCCGGAAGTCCGCTCGTAAATTTCGCCAGCGCACCTAAAAACACTCTATTTTCATCTAAAAACTACTTTTGAGTGCATAAAAATGATCGGAAACGTGTGTTTATATGCTTAACTTGCTAACTGAAGTGAAAAAACACATGAAAACTCGGTATTTTTTTCGTTTTTTCCAAAAATGTGCAGCTCGTAAGTCTGGGACCTCGCAGATCAGAGCGCTCGTAATTCGGGGACTACCTGTACGTGGCTTTTTACGTGGCTCATCTAATCAAAGGAGGAGAAACTGTGAAAGCTCTGCAGCTCTACGTTCAGCACGGAGCTCCGCCGAACCCTCGGGTGATTTCACACTCAATAACTTAAATTTAACTTTACTTTACCTAAAAAGTAACATAACTAATGTTTGTGATCAGAACTTTAACATGTACAAGCGTTTGTTCCTGAATCTGACTACCCTCTCCGACACGCATGTGGGTCGACCTCCGAAACTTCCAGCTGCAGCTGGTAAAACACAGCGCCTTCAGTGAACACGTCATGTGTTTATAAGCAGACACCTTGTGAAGCTGCTCTGTCTGTGTGTGGTTCGTTTCAGTGTGAGAACATGTCCAAGTCAGCCGAGGCCAACACTCCAGCTCACCAAGACTTTGAACAGATGCTGCTGATCGCTCACTACTTCGCCACCAGATCTGCTGCTAGAGGAGTCGAACAGCTGGTAGATTTTACGCCTGCACCTGGACTTTACACATATTCTACCTCAGTACATTACAGGGTTTATTGCTCATGTTCTTTTACTGCTGCGGTGTTTTCAGGTGAGCGTAGCAGCCAAGCTGCCGGTGTCTCTGCTGCGTCACACGGAGCTCATTCCTGTAGACAAAGCTTTCTACGAAGCTGGTCTGGCCTGCAGGGTACCGTATTCGTCGGTCTATAACACACAGTTTTTTTGCTCATTTGAATGTCCTGCGTGTTATACACCGAAGCGTGTCATTTATGGATTTTTCCCCACATTTTTAGATCCATTTTTGGCTCTGATTCGCAGTTTTTCATTTTGGGCAAAAAATGGTGCAGTACCACTTTTGTCCGCTAGGGAGACACTTCCAGACAGTTTCTAGTTCATGTGTCCGAAAAAAGCCTCCTCTGGTCGGACTGACTCTGTCGCTGCCCGCCCCCTGCTCTGGATGTAACTGCATTTAGCTGTGAGGTTCGCTGTTTTTGTTAGCAAGATACCGTAACTCATAAACACCGCGGATTTTTAAATCCAGCTGATTTGAACATTTCGTGAGTTGGTTAAGCTCAGGAACCCTTGTGCTATAAAGTCAGCTAAGAAATATATTTTTAAGCGTTTATTTAGCTAAATTTAAAGAAATAAAGCGTCCCATCCGCGTGCTTGCAAATCGGCGAACTACTTTTTTAAATCCATCTGATTTGAACATTTTGTGAATTGGTTAACCCCTTTTAAACCGAATGTATCGTCGGCGTTTTAACAAGCTATTTTTGGATTACCGTAACTTTACAACAGTTTGCGCTATCAGAAAAATTTAAACGGTGTTTGAAAGAAAAAAAGAGTGCGCTTTTTGGCCATTATTTGGCATTACGGTAATTGCCGTCCTGCGGCTGCAGGAAGCGCGCGAAGCGCGTCTTTTGTTTTGCTCCTTTGTTCGAAGGGAGAGTGAAGAGTGAGGAGTGAAAAATGAGCGACAGAGCAGAAAAACAAGTTGAAATGTCTGACAAACGTCCTTCAAGGACAAAAAAAACACCAAGGAGATTCCTGGATGGCTTTGAGTTGGGAGATTCAGTTTTTTCTTCAGAAGAAAGGTAAAGTTTGATCAATTGAATGACTTTTTGAATTTTATTTCTGAATGAATGAGGCTTGTTACTTGTGGATAATAGTTTTTACTGGGTACACAAAATAGGATGTACTGTATTTATAGTTTTATTTTATATTCTATGTTGTTTCTGGAATAGTTTATCAAGTCTATTAGATATTATAATCATCAGTTTGTACTTTGTTTGTGAAGTAGTGCACTTTTGCGCTCTATACATGAAAGTCTCAGTACAGCACCACACACCACATTGCTGTGACAAACTTGAATATTTACTATTTTTAGAACATTTTCTGATGAAGAGCAAGGGGGAGAAGAAGTGGAAGAGGCAGAATTCTTGCTGGAGGATCTGCTGGAGGTGATGCTGATGCTGGAGGTGATGCTGGAGGATCTGCGGGAGGTGATGCTGGGACTACGAGGCACCGCAGCCGTTCCCCACTCCATCCGAGGTGGAAGAACCATGAAGAGCCTGATGATGAGCCAGGCTTTCAACCCAGGTTCTTCCCCAAAAGGACCCCTGGTGTCCAACCCCTCTAAATGTAGGGAATCCACCACCAGGTGAAATATTTCAGTACTTCTTCGACACAGAAGTCCTCACATCACTTTGTGTTTGCACAAATAAGGGGGCAGCCAGGAACCTGGCCAAAGGGAGGAAGTTCTCCTGGACTGAAGTAAGTCCAGGAGAACTGAAGAAATTCATCGGCATGCTACTATTCATGGCAATGAACCGGCTGCCAAAAATGACTGATTTTTGGCGTAGTGGAACTATTTTCAGCCTTCCAACACCAGCAACCATCATGTCCAGGGACAGGTTCTTGGCCATTTTGGCCAATGTGCGCATGAGTGACCCGGAGGAGGATCAGAAGAATGATGGCCTAAAGGGGACAGAAACTTATGACCCCCTCCACCGGGTCAGGCCGCTGATGAAGATAGGGACAAGGTGCCGTGCCTTATACCACCCAAGGCAGCACCTTGCAGTCGATGAAAGGATGGTTCCAACCAAGGCCAGGCTCAGCTTCAAGCAATACATGAAGGCTAAGCCAACAAAGTGGGGCCTGAAATTTTTTGTCCTGGCGGATAAAAATGGGTACACAGTGGACTTCCAGCTGTATACTGGAAAGTCAAAATTTGCATCTGGAAAGGGGCTGTCCTTCGATGTTGTTAGCACCTTGGTCAAGAGAGAGTACCTGGGCTCTGGCTATATTGTGTACACTGACAACTTTTATACCAGCCCTTTACTCTATCAACATCTGAGGCAGCAGGGATTTAGTGCTTGTGGGACATACAGGCAGGGAAGAGTCGGTGTCCCCACCACCACCGAAAATGCCCTTCACAAACGATGTCCACGAGGCAGCATCCGGTGGATCAGGGATGGGGAGCTTCTGTTTGTGAAGTGGATGAACACCAGGGAGGTCTCGATGTGCTCCACCGTCCACCCCGTGTACACTGGAGACACCGTTCAGCGCTGGCAGAAGTCACCTGATGGCACAGTACAGAGGATCGCTGTCAACAGGCCCACTGCAGTGACTGAGTACAACAAGTACATGGGGGGGGTGGACACATCCGACCAAATGATTGGGACACACTCCATCCACAGGAAGACAAGAAGGTGGTCCACCACTGTGTTCCAACATTTATTAGACATTTCTGTGACGAACTCGTTCGTGATACACAAGGACCAGTGTGTCACTATGAGAAGCAAGCCGATGGCCCGCCAGAGATTCCAGGAGGAGCTGGCAGCACACCTCCTAGGTGTTCCTTTTCGAATGCCACGAAAGGAACCTGTAGACCATCTACCAGTCCCATGCAGCAACGAGCAGGCAGTGTCTCAGAGAGCCAGCATGGGGAGGCGGCGCTGCAAGCTCTGCAAGAAATGCACAGCCTGGAGGTGTGAGGCCTGTGATGTGGGCTTGTGCCTTCAGCTGGAGAGCAACTGCTTCAGGGAATACCACCAAGGCTCAGGACAATAAGAAATGGGGGAGGGGAAAAATCGCTTGTAAATAGTTAGAATTGTTAGTCTGTTTCTTGTTTGTAAAAAAAATGTAAATATGTTCTATAGTGAAATTGTTAATTTGTGATAGAAAATCTTTACTTCATGTTCAAATTCAGTTTTTTGTTGGCATAAAATCACTAAAATATAATTTTGCTTTTTGTTTTTTATTGATATTAAACAGTTTTAATAGTGAAGAAAGTTAATTCTCAATAGTCCAGGTATCAAATCCGCTCATTCTCAATCAGTTCATCTGGACAGTTTCTTTTTAGCAGAAACGTTTTTTCATACCTGCAAACTCAGAAGGGATGAAAAAGGTGACAAACGTTGCGCCAAGCCCCCCCCCGGAGAGATTTTGTAATTTTATTAACATGCTTCAGGTAAAAGTCATTTACTAACTTAATTTAATGAGAACATAAATAGGAAAGATTGTGTCAACCAAAAAATTAACAAACAACAACAGCAGCAAGCCAAATACAGCAGAACATTTTAGCACTTTGAGATTTTCATTAATGAAAAGTGCGTTATAAATTAAATTCATTATTATTATTAACAGTAAAAACTCATTTCTTAAATGTTTTGCCAGAAAATTTTGAATAAAGTAGATGCCATTTCCTTTTTTTCTGGTGTATTTTAACAAGTTGTTAAACATCTATGTTCACCTACATGTAAACACTTGATTCAATAACTATTTTAGAGACATCTAACAAAATAAAGTCAGGTCCTGTGGACAGATTAAAAAATTGTTTAAATTATTATTGATCATGAATCAGGATATTTTAGAGACACCTCATTCAACTAGTTCATATAGACATCATCCTGTTTTTAAACTCACTCCTGTGGCTAAGATAATGAAATTAATGTGACAATTTATCACAGTGACTTTAGGGGTGCAACTGACTTTTAATTTGTTAATTTTTATTTAGTTTTATTGGTAACACAACATGCCATTTTACTAAACAATAATGACACTCAACTGCATGTATAAAAATATTAACTTTACCCAATGAACAGGTGACATTTTAATAACCAACAGTAAATTTAGGAGGGGCTTTTTACAGTTTTCTGATTTAGTGATAGACTCAGAACAGCATCACTGATTTGAACTATTTTACTTTCCAGACAATGTGTTACCTGGGCTCTTTCTCATCTACAGCATAAAGAAAAATTTGCTCTTTAACGACTTTTGACTTTAGGAAAAAATACATTTATTAACATATCCCAATATAATTAGGACACTAAAAAGATGATAGTCAAAAAATAAAAAGAGGCATTCAAAACAGAGCAGAGACTGACATGTTTTCTCACTTTGAAACGGAACAAATGGTTTAATGAAGAGACTTACTGCTGCTGTTAGTTTACGACTCGGTCATGTTTACGTTGGTTCTCCTGTGTAGTGTCGTCACTTTTCAAAGCACATGTCGCGCTCGCGCAGGTTTTTATTTTTTTATTTTTATGAAGCGTGGTGGAGCTCCCACACTAGAGGACTTGGCTCTGCGTCAGTCATTTGTAAAACACCGCCTCTAATCTGTTTTCGCCTCCCCACTCGCTCTGTTGAACCAGAGCCCTGAACTCGCGCTTACTTGGCTGCGGCCATAGATGTCCCGCCCACTATAGTCTGTCTTGAGACTGATTGGGTAAATCTCGCGCTCCAACAAAGATGTTTTATTGTCGACAAGATGTCTCACTGCGTCTTGAAATCCAGTCAGTGGGAAATGATGCATTCTGATGCAGTCACGGGTCTGACCCCCCCCCCCTCTTCCTCAAAAACAAAAACTCATCGGATCTACACGAATCACATAAATGATATATTTTGCTTTGAAAACGGCGATTTTCGCCGAAAGGTGACTAGTTTGCAGGTATGTTTTTTATCCTTTATGAAAAAGTGATTATTTTATTAAACCATCAGTGAAACAGCATCTGACTTTTTTTAAAGTAATATTTTTTTAAAGTAATATATTTTTACCTACCTGAACTAATCATGCTGCCTCCATCCATTGAGTCTCGCCAAAGACGTCGTCGAGTCGAAGGGGCTCCAGATCCTGAGACCCTGCATCGAGCCCGAGAGCAATTTCTGCGCTCCCCCCTCTTCCGCAGAAGAAACATTGGACCACCGGGCATCCGGAGATGGACCTCCAGGCCTCGGACCAGGGGGATGTCAGGAGTCCAGATCAACGTGGAAGTCATCCAACCCCCAAGGCCTCGCTTGTACAGATCCAGACTGGCCAGGCCTCAATCCTTTTCGGGCCTTAAACAAAGACTTCTGGGCGGCCTCCTCCATGGGGCCATTCAACTCAGGCTGGGGAGCCTGACAGATTCGAGAGCAATAAAAGAGCTTCGTAAAAGACTCATGACGGTCCTGACACCCACACTTTTTGAGCTGGACCGAATCCTCCACTGTTACCTGAACAGCTTAGGGAGAGGAACTCCCCTAAGCCCACCTCGGGTTCAGGAGACAGAAAGACCTTCTACTCCCTTAATCCCTTTGGAGCCCACACTGGACTCACGACCTGATGGAGACTCTCCTCAACCCCCTCCAACCATGAGGGTTCAACCATTCCGGCCCCTGGAGACTGCCTTGGGGTTTGATCCTCGCTACCAGGTGGACAGAGACTCCCAGGCTCAGCGGGTCCCGGAGGGAGAGGTCATTCTAATCGAGGATGATGAGTCGGACACCGATACACCCTCATCTGGCCCCGGAGATCTACAGGATTCGGATGGAACAGAGGACCACTGGACCCTCTTCCCCACACCAGGGGACCACAGACTGTGGAGAGTCACTTCCCACTCTCAGGACTCAAACTAATGACTCAGTTTGAAATTCATAAAGCATTTGGAGGTATTTTAGCTTTATTCAAGATATCTTTTTAATAAAGTGTGCAGGTTTCTTAAAGCTTTTTAAAGCATGTTTTTATACTCATTTAAACTTCTTTATTAAAATGGGTAAATGTTGGTAATTCCTTTTGGACACTTGACTGGTTCTTTGACCTATGGGACTACTTCAGGACACTCCATGGTGGCCCCAGGAAATGGTTTTATCTTGAACTGTTTTTATCATGTGGAATATACATTAGTCTTTTTCTAGAAACTAAGGAATCTAAAGGCTGTTGTTTAGGACACTGGGAGCCCAAATAGGCCCCATTTTATTAGAAATATTCCTTTTATATTTGGATTAGGACCTTTTTGCTTTGGAAAGAAACAATTAACAGAAGTTAATAAAAACAACACCTTAGAAACTTGACTTAAAGATGAGAGCACTGATAAAATTTCGCAGGGTATCTAGTTCTGGATTACCACAAACCATGGGTCCTTCCTTGGAGGTACCTGAAGGCTCTTCAACCCAAATTTATAGTTAGAAACAACCTACAAGTGTTTTCTTAAAATAAATATTCACCACCACAGGATGAGGCCTTTCAGCCTCAGATTCATGTTATGGTTATACTTTTATTTCACCACTTGATGGTGTCAAAGAGACAAATGTCTACTAAATCTTTATTTTTGAATTAAAGTTTAAAACCATACTTAGAACTGTTTTTTTGGGTCAAAATTAGGTTTAAATCCTAAAGTATCTCAAAAAACCTCAACTTACCACCAAAACCTTGTTTTAAATTACAATTTTATTTTGAAAAACTTTGAATTTTTATTAAAATTTTCACTAAAAGAACTATTTTTGAACCTATTTTTAAGAGCAAAGACTTTTTTAATAAAACTATTAGGCCCTTACTCTATTCAAACCTTGCTCTCTTCACTAAAACCTTGTTCACATAAAAACAATTTTTCTTTATGAATAGACTGAGGCCCCAAATCTAAACTTAACCATTATCTTTTCTTAATATTTAAACTTAGGCCCCAAACCTAAACTTAACAACTGTAATTTTCAGGCCAAACCCAAGTTTCCAACCTAAACTTAACCAAAGTGCCTGTAAGACTAGGGCTGCAACTAACGATTATTTCAATAATCGATTAATCGGCCGATTATTTTTTCGATTCATCGATGAATCGGCAAAAAAAAAAAAAAAAGGAAACAAGTTTTAATTATCACCTCTTTATTCCAAAATTTGACTGACATATCAAATCGCACAAAAAACAGGTTGCTACTTGACTATTCTGTTAGTAAAATATTGAATAATTAAAAAATAAAGTTAGTCAGCTTCAATAAAAAATAAATGTACACAAACATATATACAAATGTATGATTTATACCTGCACAAAATGTAGCTACTTTGTAAAATGTGTTTTTGAGGGACAAGTGTAACCTGGATTAAAGGTGTGGATTGTTTTAACCTGGATGGGGCAGCTGTGGCTGAGTTGTTAGAGCAGTCGTCCTCCAATGCAAGAGTTGGGGGTTGGAATCCACCAGCAGTCACATGCCTAAGTGTCCATGGGCAAGACACTGAACCCCATGTTTGTGCCCCATTGGTGTATGAATGTGAGCTAAAGCTCGGATTTGTCTCTTTAGAATGATTTGTTCTTTGTAATCTAGTAGAGTGCTGTATGAATGGGTAAATGAGGACATGTAGTGCTTTACACTACTATAAACAATGTAAAGCACTTTGAGTATCAATTAGATAGAAAGGTGCTATATAAGTACAGTACAGTCCATTTACCATTACAAGTGTGGATCATTGTAACCTGGGTTAAAAGTGAAGTCTTCGTCTTCAACCATCGACAGAGGCCTCATGTCAGTGACGTTCATGTAAGGATCTTTCAGTCTCTGCTGCTTGCTGTGGTGTGCATGATGTCTGTCCATCATGAAGGCTGTCATTGTTTGTTGTTTTCTGGAATGAGAGAGAGTTTATATGTATTATATCATAATTTACAGTAACTCAAGAAATGCCTTGTTTCACTTGGTTAAACGCACAAGCACACACACACACACACACACAAATATAAAATACTAATTACACACACTTGAGTAGATGAATAAATTACTGTAATTCCTGTTTAAATGCAATTCATCCTTCCATACAATGCAGTGACTTCAGACTTTGCCAGCAAATTAAAAGTTGAAGCTAAATCATTAAATTATCACCATCTTTGTGTTAGATTTATTTATAAAACACATTTAAACACTGCTTGTTTCGTTACATTAAAAATAAAAACACACACATTCTCTGTCACAGCTAAGAAACAAGCAGCAGCAGCAGCTACCAGAGACACTGGCATCACGTTTTCTCTCTTTGAAACAGAACAAATATGTTTTGAATTACCTGCTGCTCTTCCTTCATTCACACCGTGGTGAAGCCCGTCATGTTTACATTTCATCTGCGTGGTTATCTCGTGTCGCGTCGTCACTTTTCAAAGCTTTTTCATCTTTATGAAGCGTCGAACTCCCACACGTTGTAGGACTTATTTACAGTTTTCTCTGCGTCGCGTCGGTCATTTGTAAAATAGACTTTGAAAACAGTCTCTGCTGTTTCCTCCTCCCTCCTCGCTCAGTTCAGAAGCCACACACACGCGCAGGCGCAGCACGCTGACGCTGCAGTTTTTTTTTTTTCAAACTTTATTCAGTCAGGCTCAGCCAGCTTTGACAAAGCTTTACCGGTGAACAAAACAGCTCCGCGGCGCCGTGAAAGATGCATAATCGCGCGACACAACGAATCGATGATGAAATTCGTTGCCAACACTTTTAAAAATCGATTTTTATCGATTTTATCGATTCGTTGTTGCAGCCCTAAGTGTAAGATGCTACAGGTGTAAGATACTACAGGTGTAAGATGCTACAGGTGTAAGATGCTACAGGTGTAAGATGCTACAGGTGTAAGATGATGCAGGTGTAAGATGCTACAGGTGTAAGATGCTACAGGTGTAAGATGCTACAGGTGTAAGATGCTACAGGTGTAAGATGCTGCAGGTGTAAGATGCTACAGGTGTAAGATGCTACAGGTGTAAGATGCTACAGGTGTAAGATGCTACAGGTGTAAGATGCTACAGGTGTAAGATGCTACAGGTGTAAGATGCTGCAGGTGTAAGATGCTACAGGTGTAAGACGCTGCAGGAGTAAGATGCTGCAGGTGTAAGATGATGCAGGTGTAAGATGATGCAGGTGTAAGATGATGCAGGTGTAAGATGCTACAGGTGTAAGATGCTACAGGTGTAAGATGATGCAGGTGTAAGATGCTACAGGTGTAAGATGCTACAGGTGTAAGATGCTGCAGGTGTAAGATGCTGCAGGTGTAAGATGCTGCAGGTGTAAGATGCTACAGGTGTAAGATGCTACAGGTGTAAGATGCTACAGGTGTAAGATGCTACAGGTGTAAGATGCTACAGGTGTAAGATACTACAGGTGTAAGATGCTACAGGTGTAAGATGCTACAGGTGTAAGATGCTACAGGTGTAAGATGATACAGGTGTAAGATGCTACAGGTGTAAGATGCTACAGGTGTAAGATGCTACAGGTGTAAGATACTACAGGTGTAAGATGCTACAGGTGTAAGATGCTACAGGTGTAAGATACTACAGGTGTAAGATGCTACAGGTGTAAGATGCTACAGGTGTAAGATGCTACAGGTGTAAGATGATACAGGTGTAAGATGCTACAGGTGTAAGATACTACAGGTGTAAGATGCTACAGGTGTAAGATGCTACAGGTGTAAGATGCTACAGGTGTAAGATGCTACAGGTGTAAGATGCTACATGTGTAAGATGCTACAGGTGTAAGATGCTACATGTGTAAGATGCTACAGGTGTAAGATGCTACAGGTGTAAGATGCTACAGGTGTAAGATGCTACAGGTGTAAGATGCTACAGGTGTAAGATGCTACAGGTGTAAGATGCTACAGGTGTAAGATGCTACAGGTGTAAGATGCTACAGGTGTAAGATGCTACAGGTGTAAGATGCTACAGGTGTAAGATGCTACAGGTGTAAGATGCTACAGGTGTAAGATGCTACAGGTGTAAGATGCTACAGGTGTAAGATGCTACAGGTGTAAGATGCTACAGGTGTAAGATGCTACAGGTGTAAGATGCTACATGTGTAAGATGCTACAGGTGTAAGATGCTACATGTGTAAGATGCTACAGGTGTAAGATGCTACAGGTGTAAGACGCTACAGGTGTAAGATGCTACAGGTGTAAGACGCTGCAGGTGTAAGATGATACAGGTGTAAGATGATGCAGGTGTAAGACAATGCAGGTGTAAGACAATGCAGGTGTAAGACACTGCAGGTGTAAGACACTGCAGGTGTAAGACACTGCAGGTGTAAGACGCTGCAGGTGTAAGACGCTACAGGTGTAAGATGCTACAGGTGTAAGACGTTGCAGGTGTAAGACACTGCAGGTGTAAGATGCTGCAGGTGTAAGATGATGCAGGTGTAAGATGATGCAGGTGTTAGATGATGCAGGTGTAAGATGATGCAGGTGTAAGATGATGCAGGTGTAAGACACTGCAGGTGTAAGTCACTGCAGGTGTAAGACACTGCAGGTGTAAGACGCTGCAGGTGTAAGACGCTACAGGTGTAAGATGCTACAGGTGTAAGACGTTGCAGGTGTAAGACACTGCAGGTGTAAGATGCTGCAGGTGTAAGATGATGCAGGTGTAAGATGATGCAGGTGTAAGACACTGCAGGTGTAAGACACTGCAGGTGTAAGATGCTGCAGGTGTAAGATGATGCAGGTGTAAGATGATGCAGGTGTAAGACGTTGCAGGTGTAAGACACTGCAGGTGTAAGATGCTGCAGGTGTAAGATGATGCAGGTGTAAGATGATGCAGGTGTAAGATGATGCAGGTGTAAGACGCTGCAGGTGTAAGACACTGCAGGTGTAAGATGATGCAGGTGTAAGACACTGCAGGTGTAAGATGATGCAGGTGTAAGATGATGCAGGTGTAAGTCGATGCAGGTGTAAGACGCTGCAGGTGTAAGACACTGCAGGTGTAAGATGATGCAGGTGTAAGACACTGCAGGTGTAAGATGCTGCAGGTGTAAGATGATGCAGGTGTAAGTCGATGCAGGTGTAAGACGCTGCAGGTGTAAGACACTGCAGGTGTAAGATGATGCAGGTGTAAGACACTGCAGGTGTAAGACGCTGCAGGTGTAAGATGATGCAGGTGTAAGACGCTACAGGTGTAAGATGCTACAGGTGTTAGACGCTACAGGTGTAAGATGCTACAGGTGTAAGATGCTACAGGTGTAAGACGCTACAGGTGTAAGACGCTGCAGGCGTAAGACGCTACAGGTGTAAGATGCTACAGGTGTAAGACGCTACAGGTGTAAGATGATGCAGGTGTAAGACGCTACAGGTGTAAGACGCTGCAGGTGTTAGACGCTGTAGGTGTAAGACGCTACAGGTGTAAGATGCTACAGGTGTAAGATGCTACAGGTGTAAGATGATGCAGGTGTAAGACGATGCAGGTGTAAGATGCTGCAGGTGTAAGATGCTGCAGGTGTAAGACACTGCAGGTGTAAGATGCCGCAGGTGTAAGATGATGCAGGTGTAAGGATGCAGGTTTAAGATGCTGCAGGTGTAAGATGATGCAGGTGTAAGATGCTGCAGGTGTAAGATGATGCAGGTGTACGATGCTGCAGGTGTAAGATGATGCAGGTGTAAGATGCTGCAGGTGTAAGATGATGCAGGTGTAAAATGATGCAGGTGTAAAATGATGCAGGTGTAAGATGATGCAGGTGTAAGATGATGCAGGTGTAAGATGCTACAGGTGTAAGATGATGCAGGTGTAAGATGCTGCAGGTGTAAGATGATGCAGGTGTAAGATGCTACAGGTGTAAGATGATGCAGGTGTAAGAGGCTGCAGGTGTAAGACGCTACAGGTGTAAGTTGCTACATGTGTAAGATGATGCAGGTGTAAGATGATGCAGGTGTAATACGCTGCAGGTGTAAGATGATGCAGGTGTAAGATGATGCAGGTGTAAGACGCTGCAGGTGTAAGATGATGCAGGTGTAAGATGATGCAGGTGTAAGATGATGCAGGTGTAAGATGCTACAGGTGTAAGATGATGCAGGTGTAAGATGCTACAGGTGTAAGATGCTACAGGTGTAAGATGATGCAGGTGTAAGACGCTACAGGTGTTAGATGCTACAGGTGTTAGATGCTACAGGTGTTAGATGCTACAGGTGTAAGATGCTACAGGTGTAAGATGATGCAGGTGTAAGACGCTACAGGTGTTAGATGCTACAGGTGTTAGATGCTACAGGTGTTAGATGCTACAGGTGTAAGATGCTACAGGTGTTAGATGCTACAGGTGTAAGATGCTACAGGTGTAAGATGATGCAGGTGTAAGACGCTACAGGTGTAAGACGCTGCAGGTGTAAGATGCTACAGGTGTAAGATGATGCAGGTGTAAGATGCTACAGGTGTAAGACGCTGCAGGTGTAAGATGCTACAGGTGTAAGATGCTACAGGTGTAAGAGGCTGCAGGTGTAAGATGCTACAGGTGTAAGATGCTGCAGGTGTAAGATGATGCAGGTGTAAGACGCTACAGGTGTTAGATGCTACAGGTGTAAGATGATGCAGGTGTAAGATGATGCAGGTGTAAGAGGCTGCAGGTGTAAGACGCTGCAGGTGTAAGACGCTACAGGTGTTAGATGCTACAGGTGTAAGATGCTGCAGGTGTAAGATGCTACAGGTGTAAGACGCTACAGGTGTAAGATGCTACAGGTGTAAGATGCTACAGGTGTAAGATGCTACAGGTGTAAGATGCTACAGGTGTAAGATGCTACAGGTGTAAGATGCTACAGGTGTAAGATGCTACAGGTGTAAGATGCTACAGGTGTAAGATGCTACAGGTGTAAGATGCTACAGGTGTAAGATGCTACAGGTGTAAGATGCTGCAGGTGTAAGATGCTACAGGTGTAAGACGCTACAGGTGTAAGATGCTACAGGTGTAAGATGCTACAGGTGTAAGATGCTACAGGTGTAAGATGCTACAGGTGTAAGATGCTACAGGTGTAAGATGCTACAGGTGTAAGATGCTACAGGTGTAAGATGCTACAGGTGTAAGATGCTACAGGTGTAAGATGCTACAGGTGTAAGATGCTACAGGTGTAAGATGCTACAGGTGTAAGATGCTACAGGTGTAAGATGCTACAGGTGTAAGATGCTACAGGTGTAAGATGCTACAGGTGTAAGATGCTACAGGTGTAAGATGCTACAGGTGTAAGATGCTACAGGTGTAAGATGCTACAGGTGTAAGATGCTGCAGGTGTAAGATGCTACAGGTGTAAGACGCTGCAGGAGTAAGATGCTGCAGGTGTAAGATGATGCAGGTGTAAGATGATGCAGGTGTAAGATGATGCAGGTGTAAGATGCTACAGGTGTAAGATGCTACAGGTGTAAGATGATGCAGGTGTAAGATGCTACAGGTGTAAGATGCTACAGGTGTAAGATGCTGCAGGTGTAAGATGCTGCAGGTGTAAGATGCTACAGGTGTAAGATGCTACAGGTGTAAGATGCTACAGGTGTAAGATGCTACAGGTGTAAGATGCTACAGGTGTAAGATGCTACAGGTGTAAGATGCTACAGGTGTAAGATACTACAGGTGTAAGATGCTACAGGTGTAAGATGCTACAGGTGTAAGATGCTACAGGTGTAAGATGATGCAGGTGTAAGATGCTACAGGTGTAAGATGCTACAGGTGTAAGATACTACAGGTGTAAGATGCTACAGGTGTAAGATGCTACAGGTGTAAGATGCTACAGGTGTAAGATGCTACAGGTGTAAGATGCTACAGGTGTAAGATGCTACAGGTGTAAGATGCTACAGGTGTAAGATGCTACAGGTGTAAGATGCTACAGGTGTAAGATGCTACAGGTGTAAGATGCTACAGGTGTAAGATGCTACAGGTGTAAGATGCTACAGGTGTAAGATGCTACAGGTGTAAGATGCTACAGGTGTAAGATGCTACAGGTGTAAGATGCTACAGGTGTAAGATGCTACAGGTGTAAGATGCTACAGGTGTAAGATGCTACAGGTGTAAGATGCTACAGGTGTAAGATGCTACAGGTGTAAGATGCTACAGGTGTAAGATGCTACAGGTGTAAGATGCTGCAGGTGTAAGATGCTACAGGTGTAAGATGCTACAGGTGTAAGATACTACAGGTGTAAGATGCTACAGGTGTAAGATGCTGCAGGTGTAAGATGCTACAGGTGTAAGATGATGCAGGTGTAAGATGCTACAGGTGTAAGATGCTACAGGTGTAAGATGCTACATGTGTAAGATGCTACAGGTGTAAGATGCTACATGTGTAAGATGCTACAGGTGTAAGATGCTACATGTGTAAGATGCTACAGGTGTAAGATGCTACAGGTGTAAGACGCTGCAGGTGTAAGATGCTACAGGTGTAAGATGCTGCAGGTGTAAGATGATGCAGGTGTAAGATGATGCAGGTGTAAGACACTGCAGGTGTAAGACACTGCAGGTGTAAGACACTGCAGGTGTAAGACACTGCAGGTGTAAGACGTAAGACGCTGCAGGTGTAAGACGCTACAGGTGTAAGATGCTACAGGTGTAAGACGTTGCAGGTGTAAGACACTGCAGGTGTAAGATGCTGCAGGTGTAAGATGATGCAGGTGTAAGATGATGCAGGTGTAAGATGATGCAGGTGTAAGATGATGCAGGTGTAAGATGATGCAGGTGTAAGACACTGCAGGTGTAAGACACTGCAGGTGTAAGACACTGCAGGTGTAAGACGCTGCAGGTGTAAGACGCTACAGGTGTAAGATGCTACAGGTGTAAGACGTTGCAGGTGTAAGACACTGCAGGTGTAAGATGCTGCAGGTGTAAGATGATGCAGGTGTAAGATGATGCAGGTGTAAGACACTGCAGGTGTAAGACACTGCAGGTGTAAGATGCTGCAGGTGTAAGATGATGCAGGTGTAAGATGATGCAGGTGTAAGACGTTGCAGGTGTAAGACACTGCAGGTGTAAGATGCTGCAGGTGTAAGATGATGCAGGTGTAAGATGATGCAGGTGTAAGATGCAGGTGTAAGACGCTGCAGGTGTAAGACACTGCAGGTGTAAGATGCTGCAGGTGTAAGACACTGCAGGTGTAAGATGATGCAGGTGTAAGATGATGCAGGTGTAAGATGATGCAGGTGTAAGACGCTGCAGGTGTAAGACACTGCAGGTGTAAGATGATGCAGGTGTAAGACACTGCAGGTGTAAGATGCTGCAGGTGTAAGATGATGCAGGTGTAAGTCGATGCAGGTGTAAGACGCTGCAGGTGTAAGACACTGCAGGTGTAAGATGATGCAGGTGTAAGACACTGCAGGTGTAAGACGCTGCAGGTGTAAGATGATGCAGGTGTAAGACGCTACAGGTGTAAGATGCTACAGGTGTTAGACGCTACAGGTGTAAGATGCTACAGGTGTAAGATGCTACAGGTGTAAGACGCTACAGGTGTAAGACGCTGCAGGCGTAAGACGCTACAGGTGTAAGATGCTACAGGTGTAAGACGCTACAGGTGTAAGATGATGCAGGTGTAAGACGCTACAGGTGTAAGACGCTGCAGGTGTTAGACGCTGTAGGTGTAAGACGCTACAGGTGTAAGATGCTACAGGTGTAAGATGCTACAGGTGTAAGATGATGCAGGTGTAAGACGATGCAGGTGTAAGATGCTGCAGGTGTAAGATGCTGCAGGTGTAAGACACTGCAGGTGTAAGATGCCGCAGGTGTAAGATGATGCAGGTGTAAGGATGCAGGTTTAAGATGCTGCAGGTGTAAGATGATGCAGGTGTAAGATGCTGCAGGTGTAAGATGATGCAGGTGTAAGATGCTGCAGGTGTAAGATGATGCAGGTGTAAGATGCTGCAGGTGTAAGATGATGCAGGTGTAAGATGATGCAGGTGTAAGATGATGCAGGTGTAAGATGATGCAGGTGTAAGATGATGCAGGTGTAAGATGCTACAGGTGTAAGATGATGCAGGTGTAAGATGCTGCAGGTGTAAGATGATGCAGGTGTAAGATGCTACAGGTGTAAGATGATGCAGGTGTAAGAGGCTGCAGGTGTAAGACGCTACAGGTGTAAGTTGCTACATGTGTAAGATGATGCAGGTGTAAGATGATGCAGGTGTAATACGCTGCAGGTGTAAGATGATGCAGGTGTAAGATGATGCAGGTGTAAGACGCTGCAGGTGTAAGATGATGCAGGTGTAAGATGATGCAGGTGTAAGATGATGCAGGTGTAAGATGCTACAGGTGTAAGATGATGCAGGTGTAAGATGCTACAGGTGTAAGATGCTACAGGTGTAAGATGATGCAGGTGTAAGACGCTACAGGTGTTAGATGCTACAGGTGTTAGATGCTACAGGTGTTAGATGCTACAGGTGTAAGATGCTACAGGTGTAAGATGATGCAGGTGTAAGACGCTACAGGTGTTAGATGCTACAGGTGTTAGATGCTACAGGTGTTAGATGCTACAGGTGTAAGATGCTACAGGTGTTAGATGCTACAGGTGTAAGATGCTACAGGTGTAAGATGATGCAGGTGTAAGACGCTACAGGTGTAAGACGCTGCAGGTGTAAGATGCTACAGGTGTAAGATGATGCAGGTGTAAGATGCTACAGGTGTAAGACGCTGCAGGTGTAAGATGCTACAGGTGTAAGATGCTACAGGTGTAAGATGCTGCAGGTGTAAGATGCTACAGGTGTAAGATGCTGCAGGTGTAAGATGATGCAGGTGTAAGACGCTACAGGTGTAAGATGCTACAGGTGTAAGATGATGCAGGTGTAAGATGATGCAGGTGTAAGAGGCTGCAGGTGTAAGATGCAGGTGTAAGACGCTACAGGTGTAAGATGCTACAGGTGTAAGATGCTGCAGGTGTAAGATGCTACAGGTGTAAGATGCTACAGGTGTAAGATGCTACAGGTGTAAGATGCTACAGGTGTAAGATGCTACAGGTGTAAGATGCTACAGGTGTAAGATGCTACAGGTGTAAGATGCTACAGGTGTAAGATGCTACAGGTGTAAGATGATGCAGGTGTAAGACGCTACAGGTGTTAGATGCTACAGGTGTTAGATGCTACAGGTGTAAGATGCTGCAGGTGTAAGATGCTACAGGTGTAAGATGCTACAGGTGTAAGATGCTACAGGTGTAAGATGCTACAGGTGTAAGACGCTACAGGTGTAAGATGCTACAGGTGTAAGATGCTACAGGTGTAAGATGCTACAGGTGTAAGATGCTACAGGTGTAAGATGCTACAGGTGTAAGATGCTACAGGTGTAAGATGCTACAGGTGTAAGATGCTACAGGTGTAAGATGCTACAGGTGTAAGATGCTACAGGTGTAAGATGCTACAGGTGTAAGATGCTACAGGTGTAAGATGCTACAGGTGTAAGATGCTACAGGTGTAAGATGCTACAGGTGTAAGATGCTACAGGTGTAAGATGCTACAGGTGTAAGATGCTGCAGGTGTAAGATGCTACAGGTGTAAGACGCTGCAGGAGTAAGATGCTGCAGGTGTAAGATGATGCAGGTGTAAGATGATGCAGGTGTAAGATGATGCAGGTGTAAGATGCTACAGGTGTAAGATGCTACAGGTGTAAGATGATGCAGGTGTAAGATGCTACAGGTGTAAGATGCTACAGGTGTAAGATGCTGCAGGTGTAAGATGCTACAGGTGTAAGATGCTGCAGGTGTAAGATGCTACAGGTGTAAGATGCTACAGGTGTAAGATGCTACAGGTGTAAGATGCTACAGGTGTAAGATGCTACAGGTGTAAGATGCTACAGGTGTAAGATGCTACAGGTGTAAGATGCTGCAGGTGTAAGATGCTACAGGTGTAAGACGCTGCAGGAGTAAGATGCTGCAGGTGTAAGATGCTACAGGTGTAAGATGCTACAGGTGTAAGATACTACAGGTGTAAGATGCTACAGGTGTAAGATGCTACAGGTGTAAGATACTACAGGTGTAAGATGCTACAGGTGTAAGATGCTGCAGGTGTAAGATGCTACAGGTGTAAGATGCTACAGGTGTAAGATGCTACAGGTGTAAGATGCTACAGGTGTAAGATGCTACAGGTGTAAGATGCTACAGGTGTAAGATGCTACAGGTGTAAGATGCTACAGGTGTAAGATGCTACAGGTGTAAGATGCTACAGGTGTAAGATGCTACAGGTGTAAGATGCTACAGGTGTAAGATGCTACAGGTGTAAGATGCTACAGGTGTAAGATACTACAGGTGTAAGATGCTACAGGTGTAAGATGCTGCAGGTGTAAGATGCTACAGGTGTAAGATGCTACAGGTGTAAGATGCTACATGTGTAAGATGCTACAGGTGTAAGATGCTACATGTGTAAGATGCTACAGGTGTAAGATGCTACAGGTGTAAGATGCTACAGGTGTAAGATGCTACAGGTGTAAGATGCTACAGGTGTAAGATGCTACAGGTGTAAGATGCTACAGGTGTAAGATGCTACAGGTGTAAGATGCTACAGGTGTAAGATGCTACAGGTGTAAGATGCTACAGGTGTAAGATGCTGCAGGTGTAAGATGCTACAGGTGTAAGATGCTACAGGTGTAAGATGCTACAGGTGTAAGATGCTACAGGTGTAAGATGCTACAGGTGTAAGATGCTACAGGTGTAAGATGCTACAGGTGTAAGATGCTACAGGTGTAAGATGCTACAGGTGTAAGATGCTACAGGTGTAAGATGCTACAGGTGTAAGATGCTACAGGT
>JBBPBX010008016.1:17720-27790 GCA_038048925.1 Garcialebias charrua
TGGAATCTTGCAGCAGGTGGGCCTTTTGATTTGTCACCCAGGAAGAACCATGTCTCATTTGCATACAGATGCCCCCTTCAGAGCAGAGGAAGGGCTTATGTGCATGCACACGCACACGCACACACACACACACACAGCTCCTTCTGTCCTCCACTGAAGTCCAAACAAATCTCTCTTTCTTTTTATTTCTCTCATCCTTGTCTTTGGATTACAAGCCGTGTCTGTGTGCATGTGTGTGCACATGTGTGTGTGTGTGTACAGGTGTCTGTGGGTTTACATTTTGTGGTAAAAGTATGCAAACGTTCTTTATGTTCATGACCTCTTGCTTGTGTATCAGTGGAGTATACGTGCGTGAGCGTTGAGTGCACGTGTGCGTCCTTGAACTCTGCGTGTGCGTCGTTCTGGCCGAGCGTTCAGGAGGCTCGTGCACGGATGTCAAACAACGAGCGCTTGTTTTCAGAGCGCGGCGCTGGACCGACGCACAAACCTGCACCTCTGAACGCAGCGAGAACAGAAGAGACGCTTTTATTCTCTGAATAAAACTCAATAAACAAAATAAATAAACTCAATGAATAAACAAAATAAATAAACAAAATCAAAACTAACAGATGAATTCAGCAACAGACACAGAACGGTGCTGAACGAGGCTTTACTGATCATTTATTCACAACACTGAGCCAAGGGGCAGAAATAAGAAATAACTTCTTCAATGTTGTACAGAGAGAAATAAGAAATAAATTATTTAAAGGGTAACTTACCTCACCGTCAAAAGATAGCTCCGCCCCCATACCAGATTGAAAAACTGCACCAAAATGGCGTGTCGAGAGACAAGGAGGGGAGGAGTTGGGGGGTTATGCTGCGTTCACGCCTCCTCCAGCAACAAACTAAAACAAACTAAAACTCTGGCAAACAACTTACAGCAAGCAACAACAAAGAATAAATATGTAGATGTATTTATCTATTCCCACCCGATCTATCCAAAACAAAAGGCTTAAAAAAAAAATGAAAATAATACCACAAGATATTCCATGACCGGGGATCAAACCTGGGTCTTTCAGATCCCAAACCCACTCCTACACCACTGACCCAACTTGGCATCCATGCGTTACTCGTCCATCGCACAATAAGAAAACAAATACAACCAAATAGTTCTGATGAAGTGAAAATTATTCTTAAAATAAATAAGTTAAAATATACAAAAAACTAGTGCTATTCCAAAAACTATAATATGCGTTGTTGCAGTACTTTTCCAGAGTGCAATGTGCCGCTTCCATATAAGGTATGAACTGCAGCGAGGACCTTCCCATCTCTGCAGGGATGGACCTTACCAAGCTCCGCCCACAGGGCCGCGTTTCATTGGCTAATGCCCATAACACGTCACAGCGCAGCTTCCACGTGCGTGCCGGTCTCACAAAACAAACGCTACAGTAGCGTTTGTGAGACCGGCACCACATGCTACTTACATTGCTAGCTAGCATACGTGCAGAATTTTTCTGCGTCAGGGCTGGAAAAATGCTCCTCCACCGTCAGTGGGGTATCTGTACAGGAGATGTCAGGTACCCTGACCGTATTTGTGGAAGTAAAATTCACCGTTTCCCTATATGTGAAACTGAATGCCTTGCTTGGATCAAAGCTTGTGCACGACCACAAAACTGAACAATTATTTCTTTCACCAGCAGAGAAGGGTTGACCTGCTTTTGAAACCTGCTAGTTAACAACACGCGGTCACGATGAGAGAAAGCCACAGTTCACTGAACGTCCTGGAAGTTGGGAAGAAACAGCTCTGCTAACTCCACATGAGCTAGCTAACACAACGAGCTCTACTGTCGATTTCACCTAAAACTGCACAAAATCGTGACACGAAGGCTGGATTTTAACTAACACACCGAACGGCTGAGCTCGTTAGCCCTCACAAAAGTCGCTGTCGGCGTGTTTAGCAGCTAAAGCAGCAACGGCTAACCAACCACTTAAGGAATGAATGGAGATTACAGTTAGCATTAGCTTTGCGACCAAGGCACACAAACTTTTGCCAACAATAGAAATCGCTGATTTCAAAAGTAACCCTCAAAACCATGAATGCCTGACTTACCCAGCCTTGCAGGACAATAGGCATCAGTGATCCTGTCCACAGCTGTAATAATGCTGAGCCTGAGCGTGTGAGGAGCTGATGTTTTCCCCATCAGACGGTAGCATTAGCGGTGACGCGCACGCTGTTTGGAGGCATCGCGTGGATCAAACAACTTGATAACGTCCAAAAAAAATAACATGAACTTGTTGGTTCCCCTGTCCATTGTCATGGCTGATATTTTGTTGGAATCTGGCAGAAATGATACACTATTCGACTCAAAAATACCCTGCAGTCAGTCGACGCCATGTTTTCCATTGACACCAAAGCTGCGCTTGGGAGACGTGCAGCCATGTTGGAGCTTAGGGGGCGTTTCTGGGCGGAGCTTGGTAAGGTCCATTGGCTCTGCTTGAACCACGTCTGTGTCATCAGAGTGAACAGTCCTTGACCAATAAGAAAATTAAGCTGCAATACCTATGTTCAACCCATAGGGTTACCGTAAACACGTTTTTAGACCAAATATTGCCGATTTAAACTAATACTCACAAATACATGAAAATTAACACAGACATAGTGCTATACAACATTTTACACACATTCTAGGGAGTTTATCAGCTAAAAAAGTAAATTTTGGGGTGAGTTACACTTTAAGCTTATGTCTGCTGGACTGGGTGGGGGGAGTGTGCCCCCTGCTGGCTGGAGGGAACTCCTCCAGGAGCCTGAAGAGTCTCCAGCTGTGGTTTAATTCTGTTTCTTGGCTCATGGTTCTGCCAACCTGAAGCTTCAGAACCACGGCAACACGGGCCAACGTCAGAACATCAAACATCTCCAACAAACTCAGGAGCGGTAAAAATCAACGTCCGAACCTTCTCATGTTTGATTACAACAACATCCGCTGACTCAATCCCTCGTTCCAGATGTTTGTGGAGCGTTCCTCTGAGCCAGATGTGTTTTCACGTCTCTGACCAGCGACTCTGCAGGAGCTCTCAACCATCTGACACCACAACCATCACGTTTAACGTTCACGCCGACGGACCGGCTCGCTCGCCTGGCAAACGTCACGCTCCAGTGATCCTGATCGTTCTCTGTTTGTTTGTTTGTTTCTTTCTGTGTTTGTTTGTTTGTTTGTTTGTTTGTTTCAGGTTGTAAAAAACCTCCCTCTGACTGTGAGCAATGTGAAACTGTCAAAGTGAACGGCCCTGCAGGTGAGACAGAGTCCAGAGAAGACCCAGACGGCAGAGACGCTCGCTCTGTGGACGCACAGTGTTGGAGTGCACGAGCGTTTCAAAGAGGAGTGACGCAAGAACAAAAACAAACAACAAACAACAAACAAACAACAAACAACAAACAAACTACCCAAAACACATTTACTGAGGCAACACAACACACTCACTTTAATCTCTTTTGTTTTCAAGATGGATTAATCAGGAAGTCCATCCATCCATCCATCCATGCATTCATCCATCCATCATCTATCAACCATCCATCATCCATCCATCCATCATCCATCCATCCATTCATCAATCCATCATCCATCCATCCATGCATTCATCCATCCATCATCCATCCATCCATCCATCAACCATCCATCATCCATCCATCCATTCATCCATCCATCAGCCATCATCCATCAATCATGCATCATCCATCCATTCACCATCCATCCATCAACCATCCATCATCCATCCATCCATTCATCCATCCATCATCCATAATCCATCAATCATCCATCATCCATCCATTCACCATCCATCCATCATCCATCTATCCATCCATCCATGCATTCAACCATCCATCATCTATCAACCATCCATCATCCATCCATCCATCATCCATCCATCCATCCATTCATCAATCCATCATCCATCCATCCATGCATTCATCCATCATCCATCAATCATCCATCATCCATCCATTCACCATCCATCCATCCATCTATCCATGCATTCATCCATGCATTCATCCATCCATCCATGCATTCATCCATCATCATCATCAGCGGAGGTGTTGGGTCTTACCGGGGTAGAAGTCTTTAGATTTGGACAGTTTGATGGTGGCCCCGGTCTCTTTCTGCAGCTGGACGATGGTCTGGCCTCCCTTCCCGATGATTGAACCCGCTGCATAGCTGGGAATCAAAACCTTCAGGAAGTACTCGCCTTCCTCTGTGGCAGGAAACAGGAAACAGGAAGTTAAAAGGGAGCACCTCTGCAAGTCATGCTGCTTTTAACACAACAAAACTACTAAGACAATCTAATTTACAAAAATAAAAGCTCCATTGTGCATTTTAAACCTCCTTGAACCTTTGTCCTCATGCAGGCCTTCTTTTGCACTTTTACACATCGCCGATTTTAACAAAGACGTCATTTTGTCTGAACAAAAACCGTGAAGTGGAGGGAACGTGAGTCAAAACCAGCGTGTTTTCCACATCTGCACGCCAGAACAGACTCATCTGGAGCCGCCGCCGTCGTCCTCTCCAACAACCGTCTGTGGATCGACATAAATCCAACCGGTCGCATCAAATCACGACGTTTATCCAAGACAACTAATTATTTCCATAATAGGATGATTCACCACCAGCGTTACCCCCCCCCCCCTTTCTGTGCACGTTCGTTCGTGCAGCCCTCTAAACGCTTGCGGCAGATCGGTAGGATCTAATTTCAGCGTTGGGTTTGAGGAATCTGGTCCTTGTCTCCATGTTGGCGTGAGGACAGAGAGCGGAGGGATTCCTGCGTGATGGGTGAGCTGTTGAAGCTCATCAGATTTAAACAATACTACACACACACACACACACGCACACAGTGTGCACTGGTTATCGGTAAACTCCGATCAAATGCTGGACTTGTGCACTGATGGTGGCATGGAGCTGCAGGTTCACTCAGGTGCAGCATCACCTTCAGACAATCTTCTTGTCGTTGATGTTTCTGGACTTTAGCGAACATTAATGTTTGTTGCATCGAGCAGAGAGCGGCGCTGGGAAAGTATCAGCTGCTAAAATGGGCCAAACTCCCACTGATAATCTCCAACTGTGGCCGTCGCTAGGGCTGTGTAATAATATTGATTTTGCGATATATATCCATTTTTTCTTTCCTAGAAAAAAAATCGATATTTATCCGCATGTATCGTAACATCCAACTGTCACCCTGCTCACTCACTGCTTGCTTCATCGGGAGAGTGATCAGGTCATCCAGCCACTAGTGTCGCTGTAGAGCATTTATGCCAAGTTACCCGCCTAGTAGATACTTGATTTACACAGAAGAAGTGCGGGCAGTGTAATGGCGGCGAATATCGTTCCAGCACCCTCTTGCTTTAAAGCAGATGTGTGGGTGCACTTTGGCTTCAAAAAGAAGAAGGATAGCGACTTTATGGATAAAACTCTAGCGGTCTGCAAGCTGTGTCACATAAGTGTTAAAAACTCTGGAAATACCACCAATTTACGAGTTACAGTTTTTACTGTTTCAATTAAAAGAAACATGTTTTCTCACCACTTCTTTGATTCATTTTGTCCAGCTGTCGACTTTAAGTCTGTGTCCATGTCCAACCAGAGCCAGGTATTGTGTAGCTGGTGCTTTTAATCAGTTTTCAGTTAAATTAATTCAATCCAAGTCTATAACAGTCACAAAATGTCACCAAAATCACTCTGGCCCTCTAAAATCTTTCAGGAAATCGCAAAAGTGTATTGAATTGTATCGTTTGCTGAATATCGCAATATATATCGTATCGTGAGCAGAATATTGTGTATCGTATCGTGAGATTATTGTATCACTACAGCCCTAGCTATCGGTCACTTCTTTGTGCCCTCTTTTCTTCTACCACTGCGTCGCAGACGTGTTTAAGTTTCCAGCTGCTCCGCTCGAGTCGCAGAGGCGTACGGTCGTCTCTCTCGAATTTCAAACATGTTCAGTCATTTTATTCTTTTTCTTTTTCTAAAGCGTCGCAGAGTTGTTGTTGTTGTGGGGCGTCTCCAACCCGGCTCAAGAGCGCCGGGGCTGCACAGAGTTTTCCTCTGACGGAGAACAGCTATGGTCCAGGTCTGAAGACCAGACCATCATAAATAAATAAATAAATGAGAATTATGGAAAAAAGCTGGTCCTGATCTGTCTTCATTTCAACATGTTCTCCAGTGAATCAAATCATGAACGTGGTACGAAAATAATGTGCACGACAGAAAAATAAAGTTTTTCAAGCCGTGCATTTAAATATTAACTGTACTAACATAGGGGCCAAGATGGTGTAGAGGCAGGGAATCCGGCTTGGGACCCAAAGGACCCAGGTTCGATCCCCGGTCACTGCATTACTTTGTTGTGTGTATGGGCAGCACACCTCATCCCCAAATTGCCCCCGGGCGCTTTCCATAGCTGCCCACTGCCCCACCTGGTGGTGGTTGGGTTAAATGCAGAGACTAATTTTGTCTTGTATGGAAACATACACAGATGACAAATGTAACAAATTATATTATTATTATTGTTACTTATTTGGCAGCACGATGGCTCAGTGGTTAGCACTGTTGCCCCACAGCAAGAAGGTCCTAGGTTCAATCCCCGGTTGGACCATGGGCCTTTCAAAACCTGTGATCTCAATGGGATTTGCCTGGTTAAATAAAGTTTAATTATTATTGTGGTAATTACTAATCATCCTTCTAACCTACAAAGCGCTCAACAACCTAGCTCCATATTATATTACAGATCTTGTTGTTCCATATTTTCCTAACAGAGCACTTCACTCTCAGACTGCAGGTTTACTTGTGGTTCCTAGTTTCCAGCTGCAGAATGGGAGTACTAGGGTTGGCTTGTCATGCTGCTATAGACTTAGACTGCTAGAGGACAAACTGACCACATTTCATCAAATTAATAGATACAAATAAATACAAACAGATACTTTGTATTTGTAATTATTTCTATCTTAACATGTATTTATTTATTTAAATTTTTTGGTCTTTCCTCCTAGTGAAACCTGCTCACTTCCATTCCTGTTCAACCTGTTTGTCTCTACTTCCTGTTCCTCTCAAACTCAGCTGGTGGAAGCAGACGGCCGCTCGTCCTGACCCTGGTTCTGCTGGAAGTTTCTTCCTGTTAAAAATGAGTTTTTTCTTTCCACTGTCTCCTTTGTGCTCGCTCAGGATGGGAGGCTGTGATGAAGTGAAGATTCAACACAACCTGCTGCTTCCTCAGACAGAGAACGTTAATAATTGGACTTTTTAATGTAAGTGGATGTTTCTGTTCAGAGCCCTGAGACGACTTGTGTTGGGATTTGGAGCTACAGAAATAAATTGAATTGAATTTGTGTGTTGAAAACACAACCGAATGGTTTGCTGGTCATAAACTCACAGCACGTGTTGAGACTGCGCCTGAACATTTTGTTTTCTCACACTTCATTCATGATTTGGAGTCGCCGGCTCGTCTCCTGGCAGCTCCGTGAGGAGCCACGTTTGGCCCGTTGATCCAGCTCCAACAGCAGCTGATGGTCCCAAACTGAGGACGGCAGCCATCTTGAATAATTAACACAAACCCAGACGTCCAGACTCGTCACGTCAGATTAATGATGAGACTTTTAAACTTACTGCGCCACTCGTTCCAATAGATCCACATTTGACTCTTGCGTTTTACATTCAAAACATTCGGCTTGTACGTGTGAAAAATAAACTTATCAGGAAATTAAATTATAATTTTTATTCCAATAAATCAGCGTGGTCACTCTTCAACACAGATGGTTGGCCGACAGGCGACCATTAGCGCTGATTCATGCAAAAACGTAAAAATGATCAAACAGGAAGACAGCAGGCAACAATTGTTGTAAAATTGTTGTAAAAAGTGACAAACAAAAGAAGAACAAATAAAATAAATCTGCTTTACTGCAGCTGGAACTTCAGATTTTATGTTCTGAATCCAAAAAGACAGAATAACCTTTGCATCCACAGATGATTTCAACAAGTTGCTCAAAGGCTGAGTTACGAGCAGCAGCTATAAAAAGATTAAAACTTGACTCAACAAAAACTGTGATTCAAACAAAACGAACAGGGACCACAAAGGAAACAAAGTTCAGGAGCAACAACCAGAGCAACAGAAACTGACCGGGTGAGCATCGAGGGGTAACATCTGACAACTCCTCTAATCCTGTCAATCCAAATAACAAAACTTGAGTTTAGAAATTTTTTTTTGTTTTTAAAGAACAAATCCACAATTTCAGGTTTGACGTCTCTTAAAACTGAAACCAGAGTCTTCTGTCCCTCCGTATTTATTAAAGCAGGACAGAAAAGCTCTGGAGATGAATTAGAAACAGGATGCACAGTCGTCCCTCGCTACTTCACGGTTCGTTCATCGCGGTTTTTCAAAATAAGATTGGACATGACGCACAATTGGCATGAAATTTTTATTTTAAATACAAAAATTATTTTAAATAATTTGGCACCCGCTGTGCATTTGTGCAGCCCACACTGCGGGATAAACTTCCTGCTGCAGCTGATCAGTAGCCTGGCCCTCGCCTTCCTGCACAGCTCCGCTCAATTCTCATTTCCCTTCACTGCACAGTCTGGGATTCCTCCCATAGACAACGATTTCTCCGGCCGATTTTTGACCGGACCAATCAGAGAACAGAAGGCGGAGTTTTGAACGACGTCGACTGACGTCGTCATTCAAAATGGCTGCCGCCACGAAGGAATTTTCATCAAAACAAGGTAAAAAACTATTATTTCTCTGCTGATAAAAAATATATTTTTTAGCTGACGTTATATCAGAAGTGTTCCTGAGCTTAACAGTTCCTAAATCAATTCACGAAATGGTCAAATCTGCTGGATTTAAATAGTTTCGGTTTGACATTTTCCAAACAGCCTCGGGTGCGCTACGAAAATAAATGATAAAAAATCGAATTTTATCTCAAATGTTTTATCTAGGCCAACAGTCAGTAAATTAGAGCCATATAATTACACACTGGTGGCAGAAAAAATATCCACCGAGTGGTTTCTGAGCTATTTATCTGAATAGCCTGGACCTCGCCAGGCTAAACTAACAAAACTCCACCTTCTGTTCTCTGATTGGTCCATTCAAAAATCTCCAGGAGAAATCGTTTTCAATGGGAAGAATGCCAGACACTAGTCCAAAGCGAAGTGAAGGACAAGGGTCTGGTTACAACCAGGCTAGCTGATCAGCTGTTCTGCATAAAGAGCTGAGAAGTGGGCGTGGCCAAGAGTGCTAGCAGGTTGCAAAAAGCAGAGGGGGAAAAGAGCTGACATGACATGCTGTTCTCTTTTAGAGCTTTAAGCCAAAAATACACTACACGCATTGCAGCTCCGCCCCGCTCCGGTCCGACCTCCGCAGCAAATACGCACCCATTATAATCAATGAGAGAATTTACACTGGCTCCACACGGCGGCGGCGAGCTGCGGAGAGCGGACGGCAGTCCGTCAAAATTAGAAATTTTTCTATTTCTGCCGGATGACGGAGCTGTGCCGGAGTCAACTTTTGAAGATTACGTCGCACCAACAGGAAAAGGAACGAGCACAACTTCCGTATTTACAAAATAAAATCACCACGGGCGGACTAATCCTAGCTCTATACGGATTTATTTGTACAAAAATGCTGTCAAACTATCATTTATGACTACGCCTACAAACGCAATACAAGAAATAAATAAATAAATAAAGTATTTTATTCTGAAATGTAATACATCACTTCCTGTTGCTCAAACCATGTCCTGTCGCTCATTTACGAGAGAAGATCAAGGCAGCAGTCTCTACTGTTGTTCTCCTTCTTCCACCGAATGAATTGTTTTGTTCTGACTTACTTATTTATCACTTGATTTATCGCGCGATCTCGCAATTCCCGCGCATGCGTCTCGGAGCAGCGCATCCATGCGGACCTGAGCTGAGCGGAGGTAGTGGAAACTGGACTCGCTCAGCTGCGACCTGCGGAGCGGGGCGGAGCCGCGTGTAGTGTATTTTTGGCGTTAGAGTTTAGAAATTGTTTAGAATATTGCAAGAGTGTGTAAAGGGTTTAAAACGCTTATATATATA
>JBBPBX010008016.1:27835-38074 GCA_038048925.1 Garcialebias charrua
TATACATACTAAGATAAACTACTACCGTACTAACTTGTACTATTCTTACTTTGCAGTTTTTCACTTATCGCAGGGCTTCAGGGTACAGATCCCCCGCGATAAACGAGGGACTACTGTAATCTCTTGTAACTCTGTAGTCGGGTCGGTCACTCAGGTGAACAAACTAAAGACAAATTGAACAAGGTTTGGTTTCAGGATAACAGACAAGAAACAACTGGATGGAGGAGCGAGAGGCTTTTAAAGAATTTAACAACGGTCGTTAAATCCCTGCAACACAAATCAGCTGCGGAGCTGAGCTCTATGTGACACCGCACTATAAATACATTTATTTAGTACAGAGTTACACACACACACACACACACACACACACACACACTGCTGGTGTCAGTCATTAGACCTTACGATGAGGAAGGTAAAACGATACGGTCTAAAAAAATATAGACACGTAAAAGAATCCAAAGGTGACATGAAATGATCAAGTGAGTAAAAAAAGTGTGAACGGAGGCCGATGAACTTAGTTTGAAGAAGCGCACGCTGCTTTAAAATCATCCTTTTTATGAATTAAAATCATCCTTTTTATGATGATTTAAGATCATCCTTTTTATGATGATTTAATAAGAGCTCAGAAGAAATAATTCCAGACAAATGTTTTCCTCAAACTGTTTTATTTTATTAGACTGTAAACTTTCTCCTCTGCAAAGGTTCATTCAAGCTTTTGAAAAGTTTACAACTGAGAGTGATAATTTTATTTTTATTTTTTTATTTTTTTTATGAATGAAGATTTTAAGAGCGTTAAAAGTTTCCATTTAAATTTCAAATGTGAGGAACTGAATTAAAGCTGCCTCAGAACTACAATCAAATCAAATCAGTTCAAATAAAAACTTGTATTTTACAGTAGCAGCAGCTCCGCTAAATCGTTTAAACATTTGTTTGAATTTTTAAAAATGCAGACGAGCTGTTTGGGGGTCGGGGCGTTGACCGTGTGGCGTCCCTCAGGGCTGTCCCCTCCGAGTGCTCAGCCAAGTCAAAACACGAGCCCAAGCAGGAAACTCGACACTTCCCGAGCTCCACGGGTGACGAAACGACGACAGAGGGACGGAGCTCGCCTCAGAGTTTCACTTGGGCCGCTCGGCTTCGACGTTTTTAACGTCACCGAGTGATCAAAGATCAAATAAAATAAAGTTATTCACCGACAGTGAAGAGGCTGAAGCTCCGGGACCGTCTGAGTGAAACAAAATGATAAAAGCTCCTTTAGAGAAGTTTGATTCATTCATTCTTAACGGCACAAAACAAACATTTAGAGTGCTGTTTAAAAATGGTCTTTTGAATGTGTGTACGCTGCTGGTGCACGTGAGCCTGCTCAGATGAAGATCGCCGGTTGTAACGAAGCTACGGTATATGTCACGTTACCTTTACATCAATATTTCATCCATATTCTCTGTACGTTCACTTCACATGTTGCTTTGTCACTTTACTACAACTGTCACTGTCAGGACCTTCATACTTACCGGTATATACTATTTAAACTTTTTATATTTATACTGCCATACTTACAATTTAGGATAGTATCATACTTATATACTATTTATACTTTTTATATTTATACTGCCATACTTACAATTTAGGATAGTTTCATACTTATATACTATTTATACTTTTTATATTTATACTGCCATATTTACAATTTAGGATAGTATCATACATATACAGGGAGTCCTCGACTTACGGCAACTCGGACTTACAAATGAGCCCCGTTAAAAGTATGAAATCGAGTTACGGCAGAAATGCGTCATTACGGCACGTAAAATCGTCACGACGTGTGTGGTGTAATGTGTTAGCTAAGTGTTTGTAAATAAAGTTCTGTGCATGTTTATGGACCAGTATGTACACTTGTTCAGTCTCATGCCGATAAACGGGTGTGCGGCGCTCCGTTAGCGGTCATTCCCGCGACTTACGGCAAAAAAATCCGGACTTACGAACTACACGTGCAATGGGTTCCGACTTACGGCAAAATCGGGTTACGAATGGCCCGTAGGTCCAGAACTCGTTCGTAAGTCGAGGACTCCCTGTATACTATTCATACTTTTTATATTTATACTGCCATACTTACAATTTAGGATAGTATCATACTTATATACTATTCATACTTTTTATATTTATACTGCCATACTTACAATTTAGGATAGTATCATACTTATATACTATTTATACTTTTTATATTTATACTGCCATACTTACAATTTAGGATAGTATCATACTTATATACTATTTATACTTTTTATATTTATACTGCCATACTTACAATTTAGGATAGTATCATACTTATATACTATTTATACTTTTTATATTTATACTGCCATACTTACAATTTAGGATAGTATCATACTTATATACTATTTATACTTTTTATATTTATACTGCCATACTTACAATTTAGGATAGTATCATACTTATATACTATTTAAACTTTTTATATTTATACTGCCATACTTACAATTTAGGATAGTATCATACTTATACAGGGAGTCCTCGACTTACGGCAACTCGGACTTACGAACGAGCCCCGTTAAAAGTATGAAATCGAGTTACGGCAGAAATGCGTCATTACGGCACGTAAAATCGTCACGACGTGTGTGGTGTAATGTGTTAGCTAAGTGTTTGTAAATAAAGTTATGTGCATGTTTATGGACCAGTATGTACGCTTGTTCAGTGTCATGCCAATAAACGGGTGTGCGGCGCTCCGTTAGCGGTCATTCCCTCGACTTACGGCAAAAAAACCCGGACTTACAAACTACACGTGCAATGGGTTCCGACTTACGGCAAAATCTGGTTACGAATGGCCCGTAGGTCCGGAACTCATTCGTAAGTCGAGGACTCCCTGTATACTATTCATACTTTTTATATTTATACTGCCATACTTACAATTTAGGATAGTATCATACTTATATACTATTCATACTTTTTATATTTATACATGTACTGCCATACTTACAATTTAGGATAGTATCATACTTATATTATTTCATTTTATGCTAGTGTTTATTGAATGAACTACCACACCAAGTCACCTCACAACGTCAGCGCATATCGTTACTTTAGGTCAGTCAGTTATTACATCATAATTTTGAGCTTATAGACACACACATCCAACATCTGGTTCTGGACTCGGGTCTCGGGGGCACCGTCAGCTCAGAGGGGTCCAGCCACCTCCTCCGTCTCTTCTGGGAGCACTCCAAGTTGTTCCAGACCAGCTGAGAGACGTGGTCTCTCCAGTAGGGCTTTAACAGATTACTCGAGTAATCGACACATTGATTCCTAGGACCTCTATCGAGTTTTTTAATTTCACGTAGAGTATTCGTTGTGACGTCATCACGTCGCAGTTACAGAACAGAAAATGAATCAACTTCCTGTTTGGAGCGCATTGCGAATCGGTGTTACACCAAATTCTGTGACCACTGTATGGTGGCTAAGAAGATGGTGTAGTGGCAAGGGAACTGGACTTGGGATCCGAAGGACCCTGGTTCAAACCCCAGTCACGGCATAGTTTTGTGGTGTGTTTGAGCAGCACACCTAATCACAACTGCTCCCCGGCGCGCTTTCTATAGCTGCCCGCTGCCACCTGGTGGTGATTGGGTTAAATGCAGAGTCAAATTTCGTCTTGTGTGGAAACATGCATAGACGACAAAAATATGACATTATTATTATTATTATTATTATATTGTGACCATAGGGGGCGGTGTTGCATGAACTGTTGCAGGTGCGGGGTGGTCGACCGCCCCACTGTTTTTGGTTTCGTTTTAGACGTGCCGCACGTTTCTTTTACTTTTGCAGCTTAATAAAAATAACTAATAGTTTTATTTTTCCTGTGATTTATATGCAGTTTGATAAATGGTAGTCCAGCATAATATACACTCCCAATGTTTTGTTGGTCTTTCTTTGTTTTGTTTTGTAAATATTAAATGATTTTTTTTTTTTGCATCTTAAGATCCTATGACATCATCAACTACTCGAGTTCTACTCGAGCTTTATCATGTTAATGTCGAGTTTAACAATTATGTACTCGTTCAACCCCTACTCTCCAGATCTTCCTGGGTCTTCCATGGGGTCTCCTCCCAGTTGGAGACGCACAGATGTCTGAACCACCTCCACTGGCTCCTCTGGGTGAGGAGGAGCAGCGGTTCTCCTCCACGTCCCTCCTGGAGGACTCCTCGTCTTGTCTCTAAGCGAGAGTCCAACTCATTTGGACCTCCTGGATCCAGGACCTGGTTCTTTCAGTCTTGACCAGAGTTCTGGAGCTCAGGTGAGGGTAGGAGCATAGGCCGAGCTTCTCCTTCCAGCTCAGCTCCCTCTTCACCGCGCGGACCGGCACACAGTCCACAACACTGCAGACCCACACACACCTGCCTCGTGAGGCGGCAGGTGATAAAACTGTGGAGCAACGTTCTCACCTCATAAACTTTAATCACATAAACAAACATGACGTCGTGTTTTCTGCCTCCTCTGACTTTAACGACGCTCACACGTGTTTTGATTTAAAACCTGAGGAAGCATCTTCCTCCTCCTCCTCCTCCTCACTTCCTCCCTCTGCTGCGGCCCACGACGCCTCGGCCTGACCTGCTTTACAAATGGAGGCAATTATACCCGGCTCGCATTAATAAGGCCGGGGAGTCGGCGAGCACAAAAGGCACGTGCACGTGTGTAGATCCCGACACCTCGTGCACAAACAGATCGTTTCCGACGTCTCGTGAACGCCGGGCCCCCGCACCTCGGCGCCCTGACTCATCGTGTTGAAAACAGGATGGGACCCGTGACTCACGTTCCTCACGTCTGTGTGTCGCGTGGTGACGCTCCGACTCGTTGCCGTGGTAACCGTTAAACCGGGTTTGAAAGCACCGACTGTTTGGAAGTGTCAAGAGTTTCACCTGAACCTGAAGACATGTGCGATATGGCATAAAATTCATATCACGATATGTATTGTGAAGGGTGGCGATAACGATATATATCGCGATATGTTTTTGGTATAAAACTTGCAATAGGAATGAAAAAATAAAGCATAGGGTGTCCTTTTGCCATACGTAATTTATTTTGAAAACTGCTATACCACAAAATAGTCTCTATTAAGAAAATTTCACTACTAGGTCCAGAGAGTTTTTAAACAATTAACAACTCAAGTATTAGGCTTCTTTCTTGTAGTGCAAAACAGTGCAAAATATGTAGTTTTAGCCATGAGTTTTAAACTAAAGAATATGTTGTTAACTCTTAACAGTTTCCAATATTGTCACTTAAGAAATGAACAGTAACAGAGCAGCATTTTACACTGAAAACACTTCACCCTCCAACCCTCTAGAGGGCGTCTCCTTCAGCTTTAAGGAGAGCTGACAAGGCAACCAGTTTCCTCTGTGGCTTTGACCAGAGGGTCTCGCAGTAAAATCACACAACACAGCGTTCTGTTCACAGATCAGAGGGCAGGTTTCTCTAAAGCTGACCAACGCTTACTTTAACTTTCGACAAAAAAAAACTTTCAACAGAACACAGCGTTTTGCGCATGCATCCGAATATGGCAACACTACGGCAAGCCGGACGTAGTTAGCTTATAGCTTCGCTACTTAGCACTCGAAGAAAAGACTTTAACACCACTTACGCACAGTTTTCAACACAAAAAAGTAACGATTAACTCTGACAACTTTGATTGTACACTTCAACACCACTTATGCACAGTTTTAAACTAAAAAAAGTAAAAATTAAATCTGACAACTGTGATTTTCTGCGGTTAGCCGGTAGAAGACAGATCTCTATCGTAGGCTAAATTTCTATCTTTTCTACCGTCTACCGTTTATATCGTGCATCCCTAATGTGCACGGCCAAACATCCACTTCTGCACATCTCCTGCGGGACAGGCTGTGGATGACCCTCAGCTACTACCACACCAAGCGTCAGCTCAGTGGGGGGAGCTGTAGCTGTTTCTGGGCTTTCTAAGGTCAAATGGCTGTGGCGGCCATCTTGAATTGAGTTGCCTCACACAGACGATTACTTTCTGAAAGTATTATCTGTCAAGAAGATATTTTGCTAACAGTCACAGTTGTTAGGGGGAACGTTTTAAACACAGTTTGATTTGAGAGGCGGCCTCAGCTACTACCACTCGAACCTTTAGATCTGTCGGATGATTTGACCTGCAACCGTTTTTCTGTTTAAGTTGCTCGGTCGACTCGAGGCGGCCATCTTTAATCTTAACGGTAACCACGTGTAGATGTGCCGTCGTTGAGTTCTTTTAAGGAACATCGTTAAAATGGGTCCAACAGCTGCCGCAGCGACGTGCGAACACAGAACGCCTTTAACTCGGTCAGTTTACAGCTCTTCAGCTAAAGTCTGGGGTGGTTGTAGCTGAGGATCATCCCCAACACAAACTCTGAGCGCTGACGGATTGTGCAAGGCTTCTCAACACTTCCTGATCCAGTCTGGCATGAAAGGTGGTGAGCGATACGCATTCATTCCAGGATTTTTTTTATATATTTTTTTATATCCGAGTTATTTAATCTTCATTGTTGCAACTTTTATTTTTAAATTTAAACCAACTACAGGTAGTCCTCAACTTACGACGGTCTCGAGTTACGACGTTTCGTGGTTACGACACACATCTCCTTTAAAAAAACCTTATTTTGAAAAGCCGAGTTCCGAGTTCCTTCCGGTTTTGACGGCAGAAGCCGTAGCTTGACGGCAGAAAGGTAAACACTCTGGACCGCGCAAAGTACAGGCAGCCTCAGATGTTGGAGGAGCACCGAGCTAACATGCTAACAGACGGAGGAAGACTTCACCAGCTCCCAGTAGGTTATTAACTCTTTTTTCCTTCATTATGGCTCCAAATGTATGTGTTTTTTGATAATTATGTAGGGTACTGTGTTAGGATAGGCTAAGTGCTTGGTAACTGTACAGTACTGTACATGTAAGATGCAAGATGGCCGCGCTCAGTGCAGCCGCAGCTTCACGAGTTCCCGGATCATCTCTAGTTTTTAGTAATTTTAAAAGTGTTTTTGTACCTGACTCTGCGCGTGTTTTGCGGGTGAATTACAGCCGAACTGATCTGTTAAGAATTGGAGCGGATTTACCACAGGGCACAGCTGAAATCAGCAACGAACTCAAATCAGAACTCGGAAGATTGGACCTGCTGAAAACGTCCTTCTGGAAGCAGATGCACTCCAGGGGAAAGAAAAGAAAGCGCTGCTCACGAGGAAAGAAGCGGGGTTGTCGTGCAGGAATTATGACGAGAATGCGGAAAGACGCTATAACCGGTAAACCCCCGATGCCGGCTCTTTTCCTGTCTAACGTTCGCTCACTCGACAACAAGATGGATCTACTTCGTTTGAGGGTAACCACGTCGGAGGAGATGAGAAGATGTTCCGTGCTTTGTCTTACGGAAACGTGGATTTCTGAGGAGACTCCAGACTCTGTTTACGAGCTGGACGACCGGCTCTTCTTCAGAACAGACCGGTGCTTCGAGACTACGGGGAAAACGCGAGGTGGTGGTGTTTGTATTTACGTACACAAAGATTGGTGCACGAACTGTGCTGTGATAAAAAGAGCTTGTTCAGCTGCCGTGGAGTTGATCACAATAAGATGTAGGCCGCATTATATGCCACGTGACTATTCAGTGATCGTAATCAGCGTTATTTACATAGCACCCGATGCTAATGCTAACGACGCCCAGAGAGAGATTCACGACTTACTCACCTCGCTGGAATGTAAATATCCTGAGGGGCTTTTCATTGTTTGCGGGGACGTCAATCACGTGGATCTCCAGGTGTCCCTCCCAGCCTTCAATAAGAACGTCTTCGCAGCCACGAGAGGAGATAAAACACTCGACCAAGTCTTCACAAATGTAAAGGGGGCATACACAGCGAAGACACGCCCAGCGCTCGGATCTTCAGACCACGACTCTCTGATTCTGGCGCCAAGAGAACTCCCTCCACTCAGGCGCCGGAAGCCGGAACAAAGAGAAATAACAATCTGGCCTCAAGATAGTTCCCCCATGTTGAGAGACTGTTTTGAGAGGACAAACTGGTCTGTTTTCAGAGAAGCAGCCACTGATGGTAGTTCAGTGGACATGGAATTGTACGCTTCCTCAGTCCTGGGTTACATCAGTACATGCTCTGAAAATGTATCCATAAAAAAATATGTGAAATCCTACCCGAACCGGAAACCCTGGTTAAATAAAGAAGTTCACGCCTTGCTAGCAGCCAGAGACACTGCATTCAAGTCAGGAGATAAAGTGGAACTGAGAAAGAGCAGGAATGAACTGAAGGATGGCATTAAGAAGGCCAAGGCCACGTATGCACAGAGGATCGAGGGACAGTTCACCTCACAAGACCCACGGAGCATGTGGAAGGGTATTAAATGCATAACAGACTACAAAGGCAAAAACAAACAATGCCCCAGGGACCCATCTCTGCCTGATGCCCTCAATAAGTTTTATGCACGTTTTGATGATCCAAACAGACCTGCTAGCACCAGACTCACCTCATCACCAGATGAAGAGCATCTCAGGGTGTCCGCAGCAGAAGTGAGAGGCAGTCTCAGAAAGATTAATCCTCATAAAGCAACCGGACCAGACAACATCCCAGGGAAAGTTCTGAAGGAATGTGCGGACCAGCTCTGTGAGGTGCTGGCTGACATCTTCACCACCTCACTTGCACTGGAGTCAGTTCCCACCTGCCTGAAGACCGCGACCATCATCCCAGTCCCAAAGAGCTCCACAGTGACTGGTCTGAATGACTATAGACCGGTGGCCCTCACCCCGATAGTCGCTAAATGTTTTGAGAAACTGGTCATGTCCCACATCAAGGCAACCGTCAACATCAATGAGGACCCTCATCAATACGCATACCGTGAGAACCGATCAACAGAGGACGCCATTTCTTCCGTGGTCCACACTGCTCTCACCCACCTGGATCAGAAGGACTCATACGTGCGTCTGCTCTTTGTGGACTTCACATCTGCCTTCAACACCATGATCCCCCAAACTCTGATAGACAAACTATCTACACTTGGACTAAGCCCCTCTATTTGTAACTGGATACTAGACTTCTTAACAGACAGACCACAGTCCGTGAAGATCCACAACTTCTCCTCCTCCACCATAACCCTCAGCACTGGCTCTCCTCAGGGATGTGTGCTGAGCCCCCTTCTGTTCACTCTGCTCACATATGATTGTACAGCCACACTTCCAGGCTGTCATATTGTTAAGTTTGCAGATGATACAGCGGTGGTGGGATGCATCACAAACAATGATGAGTCCAGCTACAGACAGGAGGTGGAACACCTGGAGAGCTGGTGCAAAGAGAACAATCTTCACATGAATGTGAAGAAGACAAAGGAGATGATTGTGGACTTCAGAAGGAACAAACACACCCATGCCCCACTGATAATAGGTGGGTCTGCAGTGGAAGTGGTCTCCAGCTACAAATACCTGGGTGTACACTTGAATGATAACCTCAGCTGGAGCAACAACACCACCAGCCTGATCAAGAAAGGTCATCAGAGACTCTACTTCCTCAGACGGCTGAGACGAGCCGGCCTGAGCAGCCCAGTTCTCACCTCGTTCTACAGGTGTGCAGTGGAGAGCATCCTGTGCTCCAGCATCAACGTGTGGCATGGAGGCTGCACAGTTGAAGAAAGAAAAGCTCTGCAGAGAGTGGTGAAGGCTGCACAGAAGTCTGTTGGAGTCAGTCTCCCCACCATCACAGACATTTACACCTCTAGATGCAGGAAAAGAGCCACCTGTATCATGAAAGACCTCACTCATCCAGCACACTCACTCTTTGCCCCACTCCCCTCAGGACGGAGGTTGAGGAGCATCAAGTGTAGAACCACTAGACTGAGGAACAGCTTCTACCCTGAGGCTGTTAGACTCATGAATAAATAAAAATAAAATTAAAATAAACACTGCAAAATATCACATCATGGTGATGCTGATATGTTTTCTTGTTGCTGTGTTCATCTGTGACCATCTGTGACCATCTGCTCATACAAACTCATGTTCGTGCTGCTGTTTATTCCCACTATATTAGGCTTAGTGTATTACTAGTTGATGTTTTTCTTAGTTAGTTCTCGATGTTATTACTGTTTTTCTCTTTCATTTGTTGTTGGATGTAACTGGGACCTCGTGTACATAATCTCGTTTTCATCTCATGTACCACATGCGGTGCAAATGACAATAAAGACTCTCTGACTCTGACTCTGACTCTG
>JBBPBX010008017.1:0-15472 GCA_038048925.1 Garcialebias charrua
ACCATATCAAATGAGACTTGGAGACCATCCTTTCTCCACTTGCGTTCATTTTTCCTGCATACCTGCCTAATGGCACGGGTATGGTCACTCAACCACGGGTCAGATTTAGGCTTTGAACGCCTAGTTTTAATTGGGGCCACATCATTCAGAATAGTGTTGCATAAAGAATCAAAATGTAGTGAAAGCTCCTCAGTGCTGAGAGACACAGAGAGCTGTGAATTTAAACTATTAAAGGCTGTGGAAAAATGAGCAGCAGTGGATGAGTTAAAAACACGGCAGCTTCGAGCAGGAGCACAGGGTTTAACAGCTTTAGAAACAGGAATAAAATCAAATAAAACTGGCATATGGTCGGAAAACAATGCATCACCAATTTCCAAGTTTAAAATAGACAATCCATAAGATAAGACAAGGTCGAGGGTGTGTGTACGTTCATGCGTTGGGCCCTTCACTGATTGAGTGAGACCAAATGCATCCACTAAATCTAAAAAATCCTTCACCAGCGGCTTTCCAGGGCTGCACACCGGGATATTAAAGTCTCCTAAAAATAAAATTTGCTCATATTTGGACATGTAATCGCTCAAAAAATCAGAAAAGTCCCGTATGAAATCCTTATTGTACTTGGGAGCCCTATATATGACTGCGCACAGAAGTGGAGGAGTGCAGCCGAGCTCAAACATGCTCAGTTCAAACGAAGAAAAAGCAGTCGGGGGGGACAACTGCTTACAGTCAAAACAAGATTTATAAATGACAGCTAAACCTCCTCCACGGCCCGAGAGCCTTGGAGTATTAAAATATGAGCAGCCATGGGGTAAAAGTTCAGAGAAAACACTGGACTCACCCGAAGAAATCCAAGTTTCCGTAACGGAGAGAAAGTCCAAACCCTGAGACGAATAAAAATCCTTCAGAATAAAAGTTTTGTTTGCAACAGATCTCGCGTTTACCAGACCCATCCGGATAGGAACTGGTTCTGGCGATGCAGCAGGAGAATTAATCCGAGCAAAGTGTTGCAGATTTCCAAGGTCGGCACTTCGCCAGCGCAGATGTGGAGGAGTGAGACGTGGAGGAAGGAAATGTTGATCCGAGTCGACAACAGGTACCAGCCAGGAATCAACCGGGTCCAAGGAGCGCCGCGAAGCATGCAGACCAGGAAATGATCCAATCTGGGACAGGAATACTCCCGGCGAACTTGCCAAAACGGTCCTCAGCTTCACCAAGAGCCCACCGCGTTTACCTCGACGCCTGTGACGTCTTCTCCGGCGAGGGGGGTGTGGTACCCGGCACAGGTATGATGGAACTCCGGCCAACAGCGGGGGCAAAGAATCGTGCTTCTCATGATGATGTAAAATATTAGCAGCAGGCAGACGAAGCCCAAAAAGGGTTTGGCGATCATACACCAGTAGAGAGTCCACATCATAAAAGCATAGGAACAAAAATAATAAAAAAAGACAGAGTGGCAGACGAGACGCCCAACACACTGGCGCCATCTCGCCCCCACCCCGCTCTGAGCTGCCGCTACTGTGTGTCCCCTCTGTCTGTACAAACACGCGCGGCTCAATTGTCTCGAGTTCCACAGTCGGTCCACAGACCGAGGCAGGGGATAAAGACAGATCAGTCAGATAAATGAATCAATCCTGCATGAATAGATGAAGCTGAAACACCACAAGCTTCAGGGTCAGCTGATCACCTTGTTACAAGTTCTGGAAGTTATACTTCATTTAAAGACAACATATTTTGTTGTACGGTAGGTTTCATTTATGCCCAACAGATATTAAACTTCATTTTATATTTAGTTGTTTTGGGAAACTACACCTGCACTTTGGTTTTAAATTTATTTATTTTTGTACTTAGAGACTGAGTGCTTTACTAAATAAAGTAATTTCAGTAAAATTACCCCTTGTTGTTTTTAAAAAATTTATATAATACTGCAAAGCAACATGTTAAGTTAATTTTGTCAAATAAATAAATTAGATTTATTTATTTTTTGTTATATCACGAAATTTATCATTATCGTGATAATGCTCTGAAATATCACAATATAATTTTTGAGCCATATCGCCCACCCCTAGTGCCAACATCTAATATTTTATTCAGAATAGAACACAAATCACAGATCAAAAGTTTAAACTGAGAGAATGTATCATTTTAAGGGAAAAATATGTTGTTTCAAAATTTCATGGCATCAACAAATCCCAAAAAAGTTGGGACAAGTCCATTTTTACCACTGTGTGGCATCCCCCCTTCTTCTTACAACACTCAACAGACGTCTGGGGACAGAGGAGACCAGTTTCTCAAGTTTAGAAATAGGAATGCTCTCTCATTCATGTCTAATACAGGCCTCTAACTGTTCAATCGTCTTGGGCCTTCTTTGTCGCACCTTCCTCTGATTATGTACAAAATGTTATATCTTTCTTAACTCTCTACTTCTCTGAGTTAGCAGGGGGTGCATATTTCGGCAGTGAGGATTGTGAGGTAGTGGTGGATGTTATATTGTTTATCATTTTTTAAATAAATTTCTCATGTTTTGAAATCAGATTTATTGATGCTTTGATAAATTCTAATGAACAATGTTTAGCACTGTTTATTTACTGTTGGACTGTTAATTTCACACATTTTTTCTCTATTAGTCTAATGTGAGGATCAATAAACATGAATACATGAAGATACGATTGAATGTGGTTTGTGTGTACAGTTTAATGATACAAATTATACACCTTTTTTATGTGACTGCTGTCCTAAAGAGCATATTAGACATTGATGTCTTGTTTTTCAGCTGTATTTGTGTTTGTGGGGCTATAATTTGATTTATTATGATATGTATTTTTCTACTAAATAAATTACATGACTACCTGAACAAAGATACACTTTTCTTCACTGTTTTATATTTTTTACACATTGAATGCTTCTTTTGTCATACAAGATTTTAAATTTAAATTTGAAATACACAAATTATAAACACAGTACAAGTACAAAATGAAGCATAAATGGGATTCGAAGAATCACGAAGGAGGCGGGACATAAGGAAAACTAACCAATACAGGGCATGATTAGCCAGTGGTGCAGATAACTACGCAGTTTGATTCTTTTCAACCTGGTTGTGGTCGGTGTTCTTAACAACACAGTAAAAGATGGATCTTCAGTTTGTCTGTAGTATTTTTCAATACAAAGTCCATTCACATTACAGGGGTTTGTCAAAACGTCAAAAGAATGAAGTTTGTCAAAGTTTCAAATTATCAAGTTGAAGGTTAGTATTATTTTGACTTCTTATGTAATTGTATAAATTCTTCTTTTTCTAACAATTAAATATTTTTTAAGGACACTCAGTGTTTTGGTTATGTTCAATGAATGTCACAAGAACAGTCTAAATAAAGCCATTTCTTTGTTTTGAAAGCTACTCAAATAATTTGCGGGTAATGGGAGATGACACTATAATACCACTCATTAGTTTTGATCTAATACATCAAATGAAACTTATAAATTGACATTATCTGAACTCTATAAATAGATGGAAATGTCTATATAGGTGGATATTGCACTGTTATAAATATTTATTGTTCTTACATATGTCCTACACTTATATACACTGCACAAAAATATAGGGAACACCTAAATAAATCAATGTAACTTGAAATCAGTCACATCTTTGTGATTGAGGTGATGTAGTTTATTGAGATCTAGCATTGTGTTATTTTTCTTTTCCCTTTAATTTTGTGAGCGGTAGACATAAAATGAGAGAGAGAGACATTTCTTTCAAAGGCCTAAGCAAGCTAAAACAATACCATTTATCAAAGATATTTTCAGTACTAGAATCTGCATTAACTGTAGGCAATACTGTATACTTATTCTGAACATTGTTTTGGATGCAGAGGAACACACTCGGCGTCAGAAATCCTGCTGCCCCATCTCAGGGTGGCTCTGTGCATCACGCGGTCCTCAGGAACTACTCTGCCCTGAAATGGTCCCAGCCAGTGCCCTGACTCCCAGTGCTTCCAGCAGAGGTCCCTGACAAAAACCCAGTCTCCTGGGTGGGGCCAAATTCCCTCGGCATGCTCGACACACCTGGAAGTCCTCCCTGTGGTGGTGACCTACAGAGCTGGACCAAATCAGAAATTAGCACAAAGAGACAAACCAAAGAATAGGACCATGCCTGCATATGTTATTTCCCACACCACCAGTTTAGTATAGCTGAATCACCGCAACAATAGAAAAACTTCCCAGAAAACATCATGCCATACCCAGTCTAGTTTCAGTTCTCCGTGACAGAGAGCCCTGAGTTCAACAGGATCGACCTGTACACATGTGATATCTTATTATTTGTTTATCAAAACCAGAGGTTCAGGAAGCAAAACCGCAATGCTGTTTGTGTCTGTTCTGATCACGTTGTGTCTGCTCTGATAACATCATGACACCTGTTTTTGAATCTAAATGGAGATTCAAAAGTCAACAAAAGTCAAAGTCAACTTTATTGTCAGATCTGCAATATGTACTGTACAGGACATACACAGGACCGAAATTGCGTTTCTCTCAGTCCCTCGGTGCAACAGTAAACATCTAAACATTGAAACACTGAAACATATAATAATAGACATAAGCATAAAATAGTAAAACTAACACTGTCCTGAGTTTTTTGCATAGTGGTATAAGAGTATGAAAATTTACACCAACTCTAAAACTAAAACATTAAACATTTAATGAACATAATACTGTCCTGAGTTTTTGCATACTAGTATAAAAAAAGAGTATAAAAAGTATAACTAAAATAAACTAAAGGTTTCTAGCATTGACATTTGCAAAGTGGCAAAGCAGCGTATGAGTTAATGTACACAGTATATGTATGAGGTAGTAGTTGATGTTGTTATAGAGGCAAAAAGTGGCATATGCAGTAAGGCACATTGGGCATCCCTAAATAAGACCGTTCAGAGCACACTGTATATGTATCAGCAGTGGTGTAGATATTAGAGTAGTGTAAATGTAAACAGTAGTAATTAAATGTAAGCAGTAGTAATAAAAGTAAACAGTATTAATAAATGTAAACAGAGAATGTAAACAGTATTATGACTATAGGCAGTGATGTAATACAAACATTAGTGCAAGTATGAGAAGTAGTGCAAACTGTATGAGCACATGACCGAGAGTTTAGTGAATAACCCGTTTGATGACACAGAGTCCAGTGTTAAAATCTTTGTGTTGTGTGGTAATGTGTGAGAAAGTTTTAGTGTTAAGGCAGTTCAAATGGGTTAAGGCAGTTCAAATTCACTGTCCTGATTCAAAAACACTCTATGATTAATCTGCCGTAAGGAGAAAGAAGGACAGATTCAAGATTAAATACAATTAATAAAAATAAAAGCAATATCACAATAAATTATGTTTTAGCCAATCCTATTTTTGGAACATCTGTCAGCATCTACGGTACTGTAATGGATTAATGCCGTATGCGGCCACCAAATGTAATGAAATAATGTGACTGTAAGGTTAAACACTTACTGAGCCACCATTATTGTAGATGCGCAGTTTATGAGCAGACTTTAATCCTGCACAAACTGCCACCAATGCGCGAGTTCTTCCTTTTTCCGATATTAAATTGCTTTTACTGTAATTAGGAAAAATGTAATTTCACGAGAGGCTTCAACTTATGTTGGTCTACCAAAAAAATAGACCTTTTATTGAAACTATCACAAAAATTACATTAAACATTTGTATCGATATTAGCTCTGATTTAATAACTACGTTGACAAGAATTCAAATTAAAACAAACAGACAATTAGGAACTTAAACTGTTGGCACATTTACTTGACAGATTAATAGCTTATGAAAAATAAGAAATAGGAGGAAGAAGATGAAAGCTAAGTTAACTGAAATTAATTATTTTGAAACAACCAGAGTGGCACCTTCCCATACGGATCTGTGCTGTACCTCCGACACGTGCAGCATACAAACAAGCCTCTTTACCTGGTGACGAGACGTCTTGCGAGGTGAGGACTGAGAAGTTTGTGGACACTAACGGACTGTGTTGTCCAGTGAACGTCCAGATGACTTCATGCGTGTATAACTGGATCAGACGAGCCAGGAGCACGCTTTCACCGGCAGGAACAGGACCAGCTACTGGCTGAACTTTCAAAGTAAAACTTCAGAAAACAAATTATTTCAGAAATGAGTGAAAGGATCACAGTAAGGCTTTACTATGATCCCAGCTGAGACGTGGGTCGAGTTAACACATGACCGGAACGTCTCCAGCTTTCCCAGAGGAGAGAACAGGTTGACTTAGTTCTCTCCAAAAAACTAACGAAAATGCAGGAAGTGCCCATTTATAGGGGAGGTGGGGACTGACCCACCTCCTTAACGGCTACAGGCTGGTTAACAAAATAAAAGATGGAAGTTTGATCCCATAGGCAGAAAGTCTCTTGACGGACAACAGGAAAACTGTTTACATAAACAGCCAGGTGGCCTGCTTGTGAGCACAGAGAATATTATGGCTAACTTCATAGACAACACAAAAGAAGCTGCAAGTTAAACGTTTACTCTGACCTTGTGCTTTAGATTCAAAGACTGCTTGTTCTGCAGAAATAAACCAGCAGAAGGGTCAAAGTCAAGTCAAGTCAAGTCAAATTTATTTATATAGCACAGTTAGAACAGATAAACTGCTATCAAGGTGCTTCACACACACACACAACATAAAGAGGCTCAAAAAATTTACAGAACAGTATCACACATCAATACAGTAGTAACAATTCTGATATTAACAGCAGTAAAGTCTAATAAAAATGTATAGGAACAATATTAAAATGAAAACAGTAAAAACATATACACTACGTCAGCTCACACAGTATGAAACACCAGAGAGAACAGATGGGTTTTTAGCAGGGATTTGAACAAGTGAAGGGAGGAGGCCTGTCTAATGTTGAGGGGCAGGTTGTTCCAGAGTTTGGGGCCGGTGACTGAAAACGCCCGATCTCCTCGGAGCTTCAGATGTGTTTTTGGAACCACCAAGAGCATCTGATCAGATGATCTCAGGGCCCGCGGTGGAACATATGGTTCCAGCAGCTCAGAGAGGTAGAGGGGAGCGAGGCCATTCAGACATTTGTAGGTCAACAACAGGATTTTAAAGTCGACTCTAGTTCGCACGGGGAGCCAGTGCAGGGAGGAGAGAACAGGTGTAATGTGCTCAAACTTACGTGTACCGGTTAAAAGCCGAGCTGCTGCATTTTGCACGAGCTGGAGGCGTGAGAAGGAGGCCTGACTGATCCCAGCGTACAGTGCATTACAATAATCCAGGCGGGTTGTGATGAATGCATGGATTAGTGTCTCGAGATCAGGTCTGGACAGCACCGGCTTGAGCTTAGCAACCTGCCGCAGTTGGAAGAAACTCTTCTGGAGAACGGAGCTGATCTGTTTATCGAACTTAAGGTCTGAGTCAAAAACCATCCCAAGATTTTTTACGGAGTGTTTGAGGTACGGCTGGAGGGAGTCCAAGTTTATTTCATCAGAGGCGGCAGCTGAGCTAGGGCTGAAGATGATGACTTCAGTCTTCTGGTCATTAAAACTTAGGAAGTTTGAAGCCATCCAAGTCTTAATGTCGTCCAGACAAAGTCACGCAAGTAACAGATCATCATTGAAATGACAAAAAGTATACTGTTTGATCAATTCTGAATTAACACACATTAAAGAGAAAGTTCAATCTGATTAATTAGTGTCCATTAATTCAAAATAATTGTAACAAAATATAGTGGCCACTTGTCTCCTTGAGCTTCAAGCAAGTGTAACACTGAGAGTTTCAGAGAGGTGTGAAACCTAAAATATCAGAGACGAGGTGTATCACTACAGTACCTCTAACCGAGCCATCCTGGTTTGCACAAAGGGATTTCAAACCACTCTACAAAGTAAAAGCACTCAATTAACACTCAAACCAGAATCAAAGTCAAAAATTCCCTATACATTAATATTCATCATAAAACCTTCCATTATAAATCCATTATCAAATATATATTCCACCTGCCAAGACCACTCCCTGGCCTTTCACTACCTACAACTCCATAAGAGTTGAGGCAGTTTGATTAAATGTCTGACATACTTAAATTCGTAAATCCTTGCAGTTCACCCCATATGCTTGTCCAGCATAACCTAAACAGAATCTATTTAATGCAATTCAATCAGTGGCGGTCCTAGCCTATTTGGCGCCCTGCGCGAGCAACCCCAATGGAGCCCACCCCCCGCTAGGTTGCCAGTGGGGGTCCTCTACCAGAAAAATTTGAATAAAATAGATGCCATTTCCTGCATTCTGGTGTATTTTAATGGGTTGTTCAACATCTAGTTTTACCTATATATAAACTATTCAATAAATATTTTAGAGTTAATGGCAGAACAAGAAGTAGCCTGAGACAAACATATAGCATTAACACAGTATGAACATTATTCAAGAATTGTTTCTATAAGAACATTATCAAATATTTTATATGAACAGTAAGGCAATAACAGCATTGTAAGAGGTGGAGTGTTGAACCAGGAGGCCTCCACCTCAGTTTAATGATGGACGGTTTCTTTTCACAAAGATGGCCTCCTTTGCTCCTCTCTCAAACCATCGTTCCTCTCCATCAAGGAGGAAAGATGACTGAGTTTGTCACAGCTCCTCAGACTGAATAAGTCTTTTTGATACAAAGAATCTGTCCAGAGGACTAAATTTATTGAGCCTGCATCAGGACAATAATCTGTAAAGCTTTAGCACATTTGATATGGAAAACACATTTTGACTTAACCAATTAATATATTTTCAATGGTAAAATATGCAGGTTTATTTCATATTACTTTCATATTATTCCCTTTCATTGTGGGCTTTCTGTATTTATTATCTTACTTTGAATGATAAAAATATAACGAGTCACTACTGTTGTTTAGAAAGTGTTTATATTGGAACTCTGTTTGTTCACACACAGTTAGAACAGCTCACCTGTTCCTTCATACTGACAGGAACAATCCCCTCATCACTCTCTGATCCTGACACTAAATCACATTTAAAAAATTGTCATAAAAAACAAATCTCCCCTTTTTACAAATGCTATAATGATCAATTCAGGCCAGTTTCATTAAAGGGTTGAATAGCACCTCAGGGCGCTTTTCATATAGAGCAGGGTCTTCACCAGACTCATATATTATTTAAATTATAGTCCTATAACAGTATGTTATGTCACAATGCCACACACCACAAAATTCAATGACTTGATAATTAACTTGAACAGTGTTTTGCAGCAAAGTTCAACATCATCATGTCTCACCTGTTTGATCTGTCTCATTTAGAAACTGCAGCTGTTTGAATGAAACGTGTCAATGTTTGCACATTTAGCTGCGTCTGTTTCCAGAATCTTCCTCTTTTTAATCCTTCTCTTCTCACTCTGCACCAACCTCCTTTTCATCCCTTCCATCTTTCCACTGACCGCACGTAGTTTTACTGTATGTTCAGCTGATTCAGTAGATATGTTGACTAGTGTCTGGGATTGAGAGAGGGTGTGCTTTAGAAAACTGTAGGTGCAGGGAAGGTGGGTTGTGCTTGTGTAACTCAGTCATGAAATCAGGGGATGGTAAATCAGAGGTTTTTATTTAGGAATAAGGGTTTTTCCACTGTTTTTGGACTCAGGCGATATCTTTTTTTGCTTACAACTTCTCCAGCTTTTGAGAAAACACGTTCACAAGGCACATATGAGGCTGGTACGCATAAATATTGTTTAGCCAACAAAAACAAATGTGGATAAACATTTCTGTGCTCATCCCAGTAGGCCAGCGGATCCTCAGATCTTTCCAAAGGAGGATCAGACAAGTATCTCTGAACTTCGACTGTGGCAGCTGATGTATGGTTTCTGTGTGCTCTTGCCATCGTAGCATCTCGATCAAAACTTGACCAAAGGGAAGCTGAAAGAAAAATAAAGATTTGACAGTCATGAACAGGGACAAGTGTCTGTGTGTGTTCATAATTACCAACTCACAACTGTCTGTGGAGGAGGATGGATTTTGTGCGCTTGTTGATGGTTGTGGTGTGTGATCATCTGCTGAAGTCTCCACTCGTGTGTGCCTCACCACTGCTGCACATTCACCTGTAAGTTTCCGTACAGCAATCTGGCCCTTTTCAGGACTGTAAAATCCAATCAGTTTAAATCTAGGATCCAGCAGTGTGGCGAATGACAGGACCGTTGAGCTCTCGAAGTTTTCAAATTTATTTATGAGGGTTGCAATAATATTCTGTCCAAGAAGTGTTGCCGTTACGTTTGTGGTCCTTGATGTTACTTCCCGGGCTGCTTGGAACAACATCTTCACAAGTGGAATCACCATTGAACCCGACACTCTCTTCTCCTGGGACAGTTCCACAGTTGCTGCATAAAATGGGGAGAGCACTTGGAAACACGCTGCAATAGTTTGATATTCCTCAAAAGAGAGAGGAGGAACATCGGTCTTAAGTGATGCTAGAGCTGCCCCGACTGTCTGCCTCTCGTTGTACAGTCGCTGCATTATCAAAAAGGTGCTGTTCCAGCGCGTGTCCACCTCCTGCATCAGCTTCATCACTGCACGGTTCATTTGCTGTTGCACATGTTTAAGTTGTTCTTTTCCAGTAGTGCTTGACCTAAAATACGTCACCACTTTCCGTGCCTTTGTGCGCAGATCTTCTAGGCCAGGCGTTTGATCCAGGGATTTTTTTTACTACCAAATTTAAGGCATGTGCAATGCAAACAACATGTCACATGGATAGTTTTTTTTTTTTTGCTGTGGAGACCATGTTTATAGCAGCATCAGTCACCAGGCACTGAACTTTCCCCTCAAGTCCCCACTCCACCATCAGAGACCTCAGAGCAGCTGCGATGTTGTCAGCAGTGTGGTGTTGGGGGAAAGGTAGCACTCCTAAGAGTACAGTGGCCATCTTCATGTTACCGGTATCCATGACACAATGACCGGTTACTGCCAGATAAGCATCCATGTTCATGGAGGTCCACATATCAGAGGTCAGGCTCACCCCCTCCACGCTCAGCAGTTGAGCCTTGGCTTTGGTCTTCTCCTTCTCACATTTGTCCTCCACCATCTTCTTCAGAGCCTGTCTGGAAGGCAGAGTGTATGTGGGGTCAAGCTTCCCCACAAACTCTTTGAAGCCTGGATCATCCACAATGGTAAAAGGCTGAGAGTCCTTCACCAGCATCATGACCAGAGCTTCATCCAGCTCCTGCTTCCGGTCCACTAAGACAGAATAAAACAAATAAAACTGTTATGTGACATTATGTTACTGTAACATTTTTATTGGTGTGTAGAATTGTGTGGATAAACATATATATTTATAAACAAATATTGATAAACAAATATACTGATAAACATATATTATTGATAAACATATATATTGAACATAACCTACCATGAACAGTGTCCTGCTTGCTTTCATGCTTAGCTCTGTAGTGTCTAAGCATGGATGACGTATTGTTATTATACGCCAGTTGCATGGAACAATATGAGCACTGGACCTGTATGAACAGTAATAATCAAACAAGAAAACAAACTGTCAGGTCATAGACGTCACTTAAATCACCACACATGCAAATGTACCTAACCTACCCCCCTTTGCAGAATCCTGGATACGCCCCCAGCTTACTACTGTTCAAGTTTTTTTTTGTAGTAATAAACTACTCACCTTATTGGGACTGATCAGATCGAAGTGTTCCCACATCTGAGAACGGCTTCTCTTCCTGGCTGGCTCCATGTTTATCAAACAAACGCAGTGATGAAAATAGTTATAACGCACAAAACAACTCCGACAACAACCCCACATGTTGTTGTGTGTGTCGGCTGCCTTTAAAGGACATGACCCACCATGTTTTCAAATTGCATCGCCATTAATATTTAGTAGTTAATTAAATAATAAAACAGTAGCGTTCATTTATATTGTAGAGAAATAACGCTAAATGTGTTATTTCATGTTTTTTAGCTGTTTTTAGCAGCAGCTCCGGGAAGATCTGCCCCTCTCCATATATGGGCATTGACGTCACTGAAGTTTCCGCCTTGAATGCATGCGGAGTTATAACAAGCATCAAAGCTGGGCACCGCTAATTAAAAAATTAGTTCCACAATTTCTAAAACGCTTATTAATTTTTTTAGGTCCACAATTTCAAAAGCACAAATGTCTTATGAAAATTAGGGGAAGCTAATCTAATCCGCTATTTATATATTTCTATATTATATATATATATATTTATATATAGCCGGCAGCGTTATCAATATTTGCACTACACTGCCAACTGAAAAGTAACAAAAATGATCCTAAAAGGATGAAATTACAAAAATCAAAGGATTTATTTAATACTTTACGTACATATATTCTATTCGGCCACGAAATTAACAAAAAATAGAATGATCTTTTAATCCCTAAAACCACGTTTAAATCTCAAATACACGGGTGTGTCGCCACCGCATTTATACAACAGTAACCCAAATACATGAAACTAACGAGTCACCGTCGAATGGTCGACACAAAACACACCTTAAAATCATCCGGCCACGTTAATTTGGCTTGAAACAGCGGGGTTTTCTAAGGATTTCCATTAGTAACCCAGCACAACCAACCGGAAGACACAGAGTTAGCGTCTATAGGTAGTCAACAGATTTAATGAAAAGTAACTAAAATACATGAAAATAACGACTCACCGTCGCGTGGTATACACAGAACACACAATAGAATCCTCCGGCCGCGTTAATTTGGCTTGAAACAGCGGGGTTTTCTAAGGATTTATCCAAGTACCCAGCAAAAACAGTAGCCACAAAATTAGCCCCTGAGTTCAACTATGACCCGGAAGTTGTCAAGATGGAATAGTCCATTTTTAGTAGGGGGATAAAGAAATCGACCGTTTTTTAATTGCGTATTTAATGATCGTTTTCATCGTAACTATAATTATTTTTATGTTAAATGTACATTAACAAGCAGGATCAATGTTAGTGATGTAGGTGACTGCACGGGGCGAGGCGGGGCCGGGGCCACTGCTGAAATGGGACCCCCAGGCATTTACCTACATGGTAGAGCCGAGTCTGTTCTCAGCTCTGCCCCCCTCCCCCTCACACCCTTTCCTCCTCTCTGCTGTTTACGGTGGGGAAAAAGGTAAAACAAGCAGCATAAGAGCTTGTAAATAAGTTTATTGGTTTTTACTGATAGATAATTAGTTATTAGCGGTACTGCATTTTAAATAAAAATAGCACAAATCCGCTTATGAATTATAAAAGTTAGTCAATTCACAAAAACGCTGACAAAAAGTTTAGGTCCACTGTAAGCGGAATAGCGCTTTAGCGCTCCCTAGCGTTCATCCGCCCACCTTTGACAAGCATGCATCAACGTAGCTTCATTATTGCAGCGGTGTTATATCCTATTAAAAAGTTCTAAAAAATAAATAAAAACAGAGCGCTGGTCCAGCTGTACCCACAACTGCACCAGGAAATATTTAGAGGTCGCGCATCCACGTAGGACACTATTTAATTCGCTCGCTCGTGACAAATTCATTAATTTCCTCATGAAGTCGGCTCGGCTTTTTACCCCTTTCATAAGTCAAACCTGCGCTATTCCCGCACAGACCAGTGCTACTGGTCCTGCCATTTAATCCTCCTCGGGTCATTCATAAGACAACAGTTGAATGCGTGTAGGTCCCGCTCAAATAAACTTGTTCAGAAATGAAGCCGGAGCGCTGCTCCAAAAGAGGCGTGGAGCTGAGCTGAACTGGACCGCGACGTGGGACAGACGTCAGACGTGTACAAGTTGTCGTGTCATTTTTAATATTTCCTCAGTAATATGCTGGTGAAGATTCTCAGTCATCCAGGACATGATGAAATCAAAAAAGGCGTTCAATACAGGATCAACAAATAAAGTCCAGTTGATCCTGTATTGAACGCCTTTTTTGATTTCCTCAGTAATAATGTACAGCTGGCTGCAGTAATCAGCGCGTGCAGACAACAGCACCACCTCTGATGCTCAGAGAGAGGGAAAAAAAAGCTAAAGTAACTTTTACAAGTAGTCCTGTTGTGTCATTTTTAATATTTCCTCAGTAGCCTAATAATGTACAGCTGGCTGCAGTGATCAGCGCGCGCAGACAACAGCACCACCTCCGATGCTCAGAGAGAGGGGGGAAAAAAGCAAAAGTAACTTTTACAAGTAGTCCTGTCGTGTCATTTTTAATATTTCCTCAGTAATAATGTACAGCTGGCTGCAGTGATCAGCGTGCACAGACAACAGCACCACCTCCGATGCTCAGAGAGAGGGGGAAAAAAGCTAAAGTAACTTTTACAAGTACCGTATTTTCCTGTGTATAGGTTGCACCTTTTTATGTTTTTTCAAGGCCTGCGACCTATACACCGGTGCGACCTATACATGGCTTGTTATCACTTTCGGCGAAACAAATGTTTAAATCCAGCTCATTTCACAATTACGTTCATTTATTAAGGAAAAGTTCAGCTCAGACATATATTTGCTATAATTTTTATCAAACAAATAATTGTTTTTAAGTGTTAATCTTCTTAAAAGCCTTGCTGTGCGCTCCTGTGGCAGACATTTGCAGCAGAGCTAAACGTAGGTGCGACCTATACACCGGTGCGACCTATCTAGGGATTTTTCCAATCTATTGGTAATAATTGGATGGTGCGACGTATACACAGGTGCGACCTATACACCAGAAAATACGGTAGTCCTGTCGTGTCATTTTTAATATTTCCTCAGTAATAATGTACAGCTGGCTGCAGTGATCAGCGCGCGCAGACAACAGCACCACCTCCGATGCTCAGAGAGAGAGAGAGAGAGGGGAAAAAAAGCGAAACATTTTTAATATTCCCTTGTTAACAAATCTACCTGTTGATTAATCCTGTGGTCGCACACTGATGTCTATCATATTCTGAGCGCGGATCCGCGGCTCTCACTCTCATAAACCTCCATCGCGAACTCACTCCTGCCTTCTGAGAGGAGCCTGTATTGACGTCACTCCGGACTTCGGCAATCTTCGGACGGGTTTCCAGAGTTTTCCGGGACTACGTTGTTTTTTTTTTGGTTTGTTTTTTTATACTCGCCTGGCCCAAATGCAAAAATGAAAATAGACATCATATTCTACTACAGTAATTGTCCAATATGGTGAATTGTGGCGCACACAAGCCTTCCGAAGCTTGTCTCGCGTCAACGAATCATCTCGCGGGATTCATTCGGGGACCGAAGCAGTCACTGCTTCATACGTCATCGCTTACGCAACTTCCTCTGCCGTGAACCACGCCTCGTAGCAGTGGTTCAAAGAGAACGCAGCTTCGAGTTCGAAGCAAGGATTGGAGCTTCGGTGTCAGATTAACATCACTACTTACAACCACACACTAATAGATGCAGGGATACACACGCAGGTATCGTATGTAGATGGGTATATGACTGGATATGAATGTATGTGTGTGTGTGTGTGTATGTATGTATATACAGTATATATATGTATATATATATATATAT
>JBBPBX010008017.1:15487-39544 GCA_038048925.1 Garcialebias charrua
ATATATATATATATATATATATATATATATATACACATCCATCCATTATCTTTACCCGTTATATTTATTTATTTATTTATTTATAATAATCTACTGCAAAGTCATGGATATTATCTGTTTTTTATGCATATGTGGTTTGTTGCTGTGTTCTGTCATGTACTTCACAGGATTGCAGACGGCGGTTGGGTGTTTGCCTTGTGCTCTTTTTGTGGATTTTCGTTTTGTGGTCTTACTTTCTGTCTTTTCCTTTCTTTCTATAAAAATATATATAATAATTATATTGGTGTGAAGAGGATGGCTGTGAGGTGAGAAGGGAGGCCATCTATAAAGGGAAAAAAACACTTCAAAGAACAAAATCCATGAGTTCCACATAAAATAAAAACCACCCTACCTCCAGCTGCTACAACCTCACCTCCAGCTGCTACCACATCACCTCCAGCTGCTACCACATCACCTCCAGCTGCTACCACATCGCCTCCAGCTGCTGCCTCCTCACCTCCAGCTGCTACAACCTCACCTCCAGCTGCTACAACCTCACTTCCAGCTGCTACCTCCTCACCTCCATCTGCTAACACATCACCTCCAGCTGCTACCACATCACCTCCAGCCCCTACCACCTCGCCTCCATTTGCTATAACCTCACCTTCAGCCCCTACCATCTCACCTCCAGTCCCTACCACCTCGCCTCCAGTCCCTACCACCTCGCCTCCAGCTGCTACAACCTCACCTCCAGCTGCTACCACATCACCTCCAGCTGCTACCACATCACCTCCAGCCCCTACCACCTCGCCTCCAGCTGCTGCCTCCTCACCTCCAGCTGCTACAACCTCACCTCCAGCTGCTACCACATCACCTCCAGCTGCTACCACATCACCTCCAGCTGCTACAACCTCACCTCCAGCTGCTACAACCTCACCTCCAGCTGCTACAACCTCACCTCCAGCTGCTACCACATCACCTCCAGCTGCTACCACCTCACCTCCAGCTGCTACCACCTCACCTCCAGCTGCTACAACCTCACCTCCAGCTGCTACCACATCACTTCCAGCTGCTACCTCCTCACCTCCATCTGCTAACACATCACCTCCAGCTGCTACCACATCACCTCCAGCCCCTACCACCTCGCCTCCAGCTGCTGCCTCCTCACCTCCAGCTGCTACAACCTCACCTTCAACCCCTACCAGCTCACCTCCAGCCCCTACCACCTCACCTCCATTTGCTATAACCTCACCTTCAGCCCCTACCAGCTCACCTTCAGCCCCTACCATCTCACCTCCAGTCCCTACCAGCTCACATCCAGCCCCTACCACCTCACCTCCAGCCTGTTCCAGCTCACCTCCAGCCCCTATACCACCTCACCTCCATTTGCTATAACCTCACCTTCAGCCCCTATACCAGCTCACCTCCAGTCCCTACCACCTCACCTCCATTTGCTATAACCTCACCTTCAGCCCCTACCATCTCACCTCCAGTCCCTACCACCTCGCCTCCAGCTGCTGCCTCCTCACCTCCAGCTGCTACAACCTCACCTTCAACCCCTACCAGCTCACCTCCAGCCCCTACCACCTCACCTCCATTTGCTATAACCTCACCTTCAGCCCCTACCAGCTCACCTCCAGCCCCTACCACCTCACCTCCATTTGCTATAACCTCACCTTCAGCCCCTACCAGCTCACCTCCAGCCCCTACCACCTCACCTCCATTTGCTATAACCTCACCTTCAGCCCCTACCAGCTCACCTCCAGCCCCTACCATCTCACCTCCAGTCCCTACCAGCTCACATCCAGCCCCTACCACCTCACCTCCAGCCCCTACCACATCACCTCCAGCCTGTTCCAGCTCACCTCCAGCCCCTACCACCTCAGCTGCTCTGGTCTCGTCTGCCAGTCTACCAACATGTCCTAATTTTTAAAGAACTTACAAGCCCAAAACCAGAAAAGTTGGCACGTTGTGCAAATCGCAAATAAAAACAGAATACAATGACTTGCAAATCTTTTTCAACCCATATTCAACTGAATAGAATGCAAAGACAATATATTTAATGTTCGAACGGAGAAACTTTATTTTGTTTTGCAAATAACCATTAACTTAGAATTCAATGGCAGCAACACATTGCAAAAAAGTTGGCACAGGGACATATTTACCACTGTGTTACATCGCCTTTCCTTTTAACAACACTCAGTAAACGTTTGGGAACTGAGGAGACCAATTTTTGAAGCTTTTCAGGTGGAATTCTTCCCCATTCTTGCTTGATGTACAGCTTAAGTTGTTCAACAGTCCGGGGTCTCCGTTGTCGTATTTTACGTTTCATAATGCGCCACACATTTTCAATGGGGGACAGGTCTGGACTGCAGGCAGGCCAGGGGAGGACCCGCACTCTTTTGCTACGAAGCCACGCTGTTGTAACACGTGCAGAATGTGGCTTGGCATTGTCTTGCTGAAATAAGCTGGGGCGTCCATGAAAAAGACGTCGCTTGGATGGCAGCATATGTTGCTCCAAAACCTGTATGTACCTTTCAGCATTAATGGTGCCTTCACAGATGTGTAAGTTACCCATGCCTTGGGCACTAATGCACCCCCATACCATCACAGATGCTGGCTTTTGAACTTTGCGCCTATAACAGTCCTGATGGTTCTTTTCCTCTTTGGTCCGTAAGACACGACGTCCACAGTTTCCAAAGACAATTTGAAATGTGGACTCATCAGACCACAGAACACTTTTCCACTTTGCATCAGTCCATCTCAGATGAGCTCGGGCCCAGCAAAGCCGGCGGCGTTTCTGGATCTTGTTGATGAATGGCTTTTGCTTTGCATAGTAGAGCTTTAACTTGCACTTACAGATGTAGCGACGAACTGTAGTTACTGACAGTGGTTTTCTGAAGTATTCCTGAGCCCATGTGGTGATATCTTTTACACACTGATGTCGGTTTTTGATGCAGTACCGCCTGAGGGATCGAAGGTCACGGGCATTCAATGTTGGTTTTCGGCCTTGCCCCTTACGTGTAGTGATTTCTCCAGATTCTCTGAACCTTTTGATGATATTACGGACCGTAGATGGTGAAATTCCTAAATTCCTTGCAATAGCTCGTTGAGAAAAGTTGTTCTTGAACTGTTCGACAATTTGCCCACGCATTTGTTCACAGAGTGGTGACCCTCGCCCCATCCTTCTATGTGGATGACTGAGCATGTCAAGGAAGCTGCTTTTATACCCAATCATGGCACCCACCTGTTCCCAATTTGCATGTTCACCTGTGGGATATTCCAAATAAGTGTTTGATGAGCATTCCTCAAATTTCTCTGTCTTCTTTGTCACTTGTGCCAGCTTTTTTGAAACATGTTGCAGGCATCAAATTCCAAATGAGCTAATAATTGCAAAAAATAACAAAGTTTACCAGTTCGAACGTTAAGTATGTGGTCTTTGCAGTGTGTTCAATTGAATATAGGTTGAAAAAGATTTGCAAGTCATTGTATTCTGTTTTTATTTGCGATTTCCACAACGTGCCAACTTTTCTGGTTTTGGGCTTGTAGTTTTATGGCAGCACGGTGGCACAACTGGTAGAGCTGCTGCCTCTCAGCCTTTCTGGGTGGAGTTTGCATGTTCTCTCCGTGCATGCGTGGGTTTTCTCCGGGTTCTCCGGTTTCCTTCCACAGTCCAAAAACATGCATGTTAGACTGATTGGTAACTCTAAATTGTCCCTGGGTGTGAGTGAAACAGGTCCCTCTTGTAAATGAGTCCCCATGGCTCAACGAGGCTAGCCTGTAGGTTGAATGAATTTTTTTTTATCTTGCATCATCAGTGTTAAAATGTTTGTTTTGATCTTTTATAATTTTTTGATGAAACATGTAAGCCTGAAATGTCTAAATTAGTATCATATTTTTCATATTTTTCATAATTAATGTATAAAACATTTATTTATGAAATATTTCTTAGTGTTACACAAAGTTTGGAGTGTAACACACAAAGACACAAATATCATTCAGTCAAAAATTGGACCCTACAAATTGTTCTGTTTGGATTTTGCCAGAATTGGTCATGGTCAAGAGCTTGAGAGTAAGGTAACTTATTTTATGTTATTACGGTTTGTATTGTTTGTTTTTGGTTTATAATATGGCTGTGTTGGCAATAACTTCAACAGATATTTAACACCGAAATAAAGTCAGAATACAAACAAAACACATATCATTGTAAGGGATTGCTGAAGAACAATTAATCAAAACATGTTAGGGTTGATAAATGTTCAAATGGAGGGCAACATTTTGTTAAGTCAGTCACAACTGAGTTTTTAAAAAAATCAAGGAAATGTACTTCCAGCCTGTAAAGAGGCAAAGTCAATTGCACTGTTGTGTTTCAGTGAAGTGTGAAGGTCCTGGGTTCAAATCCCAGTTAGAGCCTCTCTGCATGCATGTCACGTGCTTCCAGTATACTGTATTTGTGTTTTATGTATTGTTTCTCAAGTTCCCGGTGGTGAAAGAAAGGACTACAGTACTGTACAGTTGTTCTCTCTTTGGTATGTGTGTGTGAATGGTTGTTTGTCCTGTGTGTCTCTGTGGCAACTTCATGATTCATCCTCCCCAGATAGGTAATAGTCCTGCAAAGACCATGCAAAGAAGAAAATTTTTTGAAAGAGGAGGAAATGGGTTATTTCCTGCCTTGGTATTCCCCCAGTGGAGCTGACCTGGGACCTGACCCCGGATAAAGCAGAAGTGGATGGACGGACGGACGGATGGATGGATGGAAGAAAATGTAGTTCTGTCACTGTATCTCTTGCCAAGTTAAAAAAAAAATATATTAAATAATCTTTTAGAGAATCTAGTCATTAAACATATCCTTTAAAAAAAAATATTACTCTTTTTAGGTGATTAATGTCTACCTTCATGTGATGGTCAGCAATTCTAACCAGAAGCATAAGGACCAAGTCTTCCTAATTGACAGCTATGAGCTGTCACGCATTTGGACCATCCATCCATCCATCCATCCATCTTCTTCCGCTTATCCGGGGTCGGGTCGCGGGGGTAGCAGCCTAAGTAGGGAGGCCCAGACTTCCCTCTCCCCAGCCACTTGGAGCAGCTCCTCCGGGGGAATCCCAAGGCGTTCCCAGGCCAGCCGAGAAACATAGTCCCTCCAGCGCGTCCTGGGTCTTCCTCTGGGTCTCCTCCCGGTGGGACATGCCCGGAACACCTCACCAGGGAGGCGTCCAGGAGGCATCCTAACCAGATGCCCGAGCCACCTCAACTGGCTCCTCTCGATGTGGAGAAGCAGCGGCTCTACTCCGAGTCCCTCCCGGATGACTGAGCTTCTCACCCTATCTCTAAGGGAGAGTCCAGCCACCCTGCGGAGAAAACTCATTTCAGCCGCTTGTATCCGAGATCTTGTTCTTTCGGTCATAACCCAAAGCTCATGACCATAGATGAGGGTGGGAACGTAGATCGATCGGTAAATTGAGAGCTTTGCCTTTTGACTCAGCTCTCTCTTCACCACGACAGACCGGTACAGCGCCCGCTTCACTGCGGACGCTGCACCTATCCGCCTATCGATCTCACGCTCCAGTTTTCCCTCATTCGTGAACAAGATCCCGAGATACTTAAACTCCTCCACTTGGGGCAGGACCTCCTCCCCGACCCGGAGAGGGCATGCTACCCTTTTCCGGCTCAAGACCATGGCCTCGGATTTGGAGGAACTGATCCTCATCCCGGCCGCATCACACTCGGCTGCAAACCGCTCCAGTGAAAGTTGTAAATCACGAACTGATGAAGCCAGTAGGACCACATCATCTGCAAAAAACAGAGAAGCGATTCTAAGGTCACCAAAACGGATCCTCTCAACACCTTGGCTGCGCCTAGAAATTCTGTCCATAAAAGTTATGAACAGAATCGGTGACAAAGGGCAACCTTGGCGGAGTCCAACTCTCACCGGAAACGAGCCTGACTTACTGCCGGCAATGCGGACCAAGCTCTGACACCGGTCGTACAGGGACCTAACAGCCCTTATCAAAGGGCCTGGTACCCCATACTCCCGGAGTACCCCCCACAGAACCCCCCGAGGGACGCGGTCGAATGCCTTCTCCAAGTCCACAAAGCACATGTAAACTGGTTGGGCAAACTCCCACGCACCCTCCAGGACCCTGTTGAGGGTGTAGAGCTGGTCCAGTGTTCCACGACCAGGACGAAAACCACACTGCTCCTCCTGAATCCGAGGTTCGACTATCCGACGGACCCTCCTCTCCAGAACCCCTGAATAGACCTTACCAGGGAGGCTTAAGAGTGTGATCCCCCTATAGTTGGAACACACCCTACGGTCCCCCTTTTTGAATAGGGGAACCACCACCCCAGTCTGCCAATCCAAGGGAACTGCCCCCGATGTCCACGCGATATTGCAGAGTCGCGTAAGCCAACACAACCCTACAACATCCAGAGCCCTAAGGAACTCCGGGCGAATCTCATCCACCCCCGGAGCCTTGCCACCGCGGAGCTTTTTAACCACCTCGGCGACCTCAGCACCAGAGATCGGAGAACCCGACCCAAAGTCCCCAGGCTCCGCTTCCTCAGTGGAAGACGTGCCAGTAGGATTGAGGAGGTCTTCGAAGTATTCCGCCCACCGACTCACAACATCCCGAGTTGAGGTCAGCAGCACGCCACCCCCACCATAAATGGTGTTGGTCGCGTACCTCTTCCCCCCCTGAGACGCCGGATGGTGGACCAGAATCGCCTCGAAGCCGTACGGAAGTCATTCTCCATGGCCTCTCCGAACTCCTCCCACGCCCGAGTTTTTGCCTCAGCAACCACCCGAGCCGCATGCCGCTTGGACTGCCGGTACCTATCAGCTGCTTCCGGGGTCCCACAAGCCAAAAAGGCCCAATAGGACTCCTTCTTCAGCCTGACAGCATCCCTCACTGCCGGTGTCCACCACCGGGTTCGAGGGTTGCCACCACGACAGGCACCAACAACCTTGCGGCCACAGCTCCGATAAGCTGCCTCGACAATAGAGGCGCGGAACACGGCCCACTCGGACTCCATGTCCCCCGCCTCCCTCGGAACGTGTTCAAAGCTCTCCCGGAGGTGGGAGTTAAAGCTCCGTCTTACGGGAGACTCTGCCAGACGTTCCCAGCAGACCCTCACAATACGTTTGGGTCTGCCAGGTCTGACCGGCATCCTCCCCCACCATCGGAGCCAACTCACCACCAGGTAGTGGTCAGTTGACAGCTCCGCCCCTCTCTTCACCCGAGTGTCCAAGACATGCGGCCGCAGATCAGATGAGACGACAACAAAGTCGATCATCGAACTGCGACCTAGGGTGTCCTGGTGCCAAGAGCACATATGGACACCCTTATGCTTAAACATGGTGTTCGTTATGGACAATCCATGACGAGCACAGAAGTCCAATAACAGAACACCACTCTGGTTCAGATCAGGGGGGCCGTTCCTCCCAACCACACCCCTCCAGGTCTCACTGTCATTGCCCACGTGAGCGTTGAAGTCCCCCAGTAGAACAAGGGAGTCCCCAGGAGGCGCACTCTCCAATACCCCCTCCAAGGACTCCAAAAAGGGTGGGTAGTCTGAGCTGCCGTTTGGTGCATAGGCACAAACAACAGTCAGAGCCCGTCCCCCCACACGTAGGCGAAGGGAGGCTACCCTCTCGTTCACCGGGGTGAACCCCAACGTACAGGCACCAAGATGGGGGGCAACCAGTATGCCCACTCCTGCTCGGCGCCTCTCACCAGGGGCAACTCCAGAGTGGAAGAGTGTCCAACCCCTCTCAAGGAAACTGGTTCCAGAGCCAGAGCCATGCGTTGAGGTGAGTCCGACTATTTCTAGTCGGAAACTCTCAACCTCACACACTAGCTCAGGCTCCTTCCCCACCAGAGAGGTGACATTCCATGTCCCAATGGCCAGCTTCTGTAGCCGAGGATCAGACCGCCAGGGTCCCCGCCCTCGGCCACCACCCATCTCACATTGCACCCGACCCCTTTGGCCCCTCCCACAGGTGGTGAGCCCATGGGAAGGGGGACCCACGTCTCCTCTTCGGGCTGTGCCCGGCCGGGCTCCATGGGTAAAAGCCCGGCCACCAGGCGCTCGCCAGCGTGCCCCACCTCCGGGCCTGGCTCCAGAGTGGGGCCCCGGTGACCCGCGTCCGGGCGAGGGAAAACTTAGTCCATTTATTTCACTCATCATAGGGGTTTTTGGGCTGCACTTTGTCTGGTCCCTCACCTAGGACCTGTCTGCCTTGGGTGACCCTACTAGGGGCATGAAGCCCCTGACAGCATAGCTCCTAGGATCATTGGGACACTCAAACCCCTCCACCACGGTAAGGTGGCAGCCCAGGGTGGGGATGCATTTGGACCAAAAAAAAAAAAAAGTTCAAGGTTTAAGGTTTGTTTGGAAGACTTTCTAAAACTAAAATGATGTTAGACGTTACATCAGCTGCGTTCTAATTAATTTTCAAACCTGACTGTCATTTTTATTTTTATTTTTTCAGAATGATCCAGAGAAATACAGGGTAATTGTGGGGATTGTTAATGAAAGTCACCACTGGATGCTAGTGGTAGGAAGGCAAAAGCTTTGTTTAAATACATTTGTATTTTGTGTTTTAGGGTAAGACATATCTGTCTATGTAATTGCGTGCAAAAAAAAAAACCAACTTTAATAATATGAACTAAATAATGAGGACATCAATGGTATTGCTGTGAACAAAAGCGTAACTTAAAGAAATTTTCCACTAAAACCAGTGATTGTTGTTCATTAAAGGTGAAGTCTGCAGTTTCTGTAGAACATCAGCACTTAGAAAAAATTTCAACAAGCAAAGCATTCTGATCCCTCCCCCTCAGAGCCATATATGGCTCTGCCCCCTTGTGGTCTGTTGAAATTCAAATTCAAGCTCTGTTTTTATTGGCTGATTCAAATTCAAGCTCTGTTTTTATTGGCTGGTTACAAACTTTGTTTTTATTGGCTGGAAAATGGCGGGTCACTTTTTCTTTTTAGAAATGCTTATTTACCACCTGGAGAAGCAAGGGGACAATATTTTTTTTATTTTTTTTCAGAGATTACCTCTCTAACATCAATCTAGTGACAGAGTGAAGAAATATGTTAAAAATATATTGTTAGAAAAGTTACATATAGCAGCTTTAAGGTTTTTATAAATTTTGGCACTCGTGAATCTATTTTATAAATAAAAAAATACTTATATGGAGTCGAAGACGAAAATTCAACAATGGCAAGACTCACCCAGCTGCATCGAATCACTCCTCAACGTCCACCTGGATATAAGGCGCCCCTTTCCTCAGCTCTTCCTGTTTGCCCGTTGCCAGTCTAGTCGCCTCCCGCCACCTCCCCGTCTCCTCCCGGGGTTTCTGGTTCCTCGGTTCTCCCCTGTTCTTCGCCCCTCCTCTGCTGCCTGGGGTTGTCCTGCTCGCCTCCGTCTTGGTCCTGCTGCTGTGTGCGTTCCTGCTTCCTGTTCCCCTGCGACCCAGCCGGTCATGGCAGTTGGCCGCTTGTCCTGAGCCTGGTTCTGCTGGAGGTTTCTTCCTCTCGGGGGAGTTTTTCCTTCCCACTGTCGCTTCGTGCTTGCTCAGGACGGGGGTTCTGCGCTGGTGTTCGTCTCAGGGTTGTCCGGAGCCGTCGGCCGCTGGCTGGCCGTCATTCACGTACCGGTGGGATGGATTGGACGTCTGCGATCCCTTCTCCACCACCGGGTTCGGGTCCCGGGGGGGTAGATATCCATAATCTATCTCCCTATGCCGGACATTCAAGCTCTCAGCAGTCCGGCATGCATGCCCTCCGCCGGGGCCCGAGCGCCAAAGAAACCTTAATCAATAAAACATTTTAATTGTATTCTCTCTCTCGTTTTGTGAGCCTCTCCAGGTTGAAATGGGCATTACCTTTAAATCCTTAGGTCATTTATCCACTTGAGAGAAGGACCCTCTTCCTTGACCCAGGAGAGTCCCAGAAAGAACTGAAGAAGTGCTTGGATGCAACAAGGTGAGGAAAACAATAAAATACTGTTTTGTTAATGATAAAAAATTTCATTATTTGATTACTGAAATGTTATTTTAATAATGTTACCACCGACAAAGAGCATTTATGAGGAGGAAATGAATGAACGTGTCGAGGTGGACATGCAACACTGTTCCACATGCCATCCAACAAGACATAGTGCCGTGTGGTGTGTTTGCCTTGAAAGAAAGTACGGCTTTCAAATTTAATGTTAACTTTACTAGAATTATTTAAATTTTATATGTAGTGTGGAACAATTTATAATGTAGTGTTTTAATGGAATTTAAATTTTCAATGTTTTCTTTGAAATCATTTAATATAGAATTACTGTTTACAACAAAATATATGTTTCATCTATCTATCTATCTATCTATCTATCTATCTATCTATCTATCTATCTATCTATCTATCTATCTATCTATCTATCTATCGAGAGAGAGGAGTTTGTGTCTATGTTTTAAAAGCAACAAGTCTGGGTTACGACAATAACATGCCTTTTTACAGTCAACTTCATACCAACAATACATTGCTCATTTTTGACATAATTTTATTTTAAGCATATGTTGTGATGTGGAAGTGTTAGCATATTAATCCCACTTCCATGAAATTGATACTTTTTTGCATGAGATGGCAAACTTTTTACATGATTAACAATTTTGGCTCACTTGCACTGTGCATTTCTGACTGAAATTAAATGTTTATTCCTTCTGATATTGCTTAGTAATAATGGTGGATACATGTAAATATGTTTTTACATGTAAATATGTTTAAGACTTCATGCTTTCATAAAAATATTATCAAAATGTTTAATTATTCAGATATCTTTTGACCCCCCTGTAGTACCTCCCCAGATTGAAGGGCCTTTTTAAAGGAAAGGCAACAAAGGCAAAAGGCTGGACCCTCACTTCTTCATTCGTTCGCGATCCATTGAAGAAGAAAAAAGGTCCACAATTCCATGGCATTTGTATTAGATATTCTATGTTTTCTGTCATTGTGCAAACTTTTTTCTGTTCACATTGGGCCTTTTACTGAAAATCTTGCTACTACTTTGTCTTAAACTATTTAATTAGTAAATTTGTTAGTGCACCTTTGAGCTTCACAAAATGATATAGTCATATTAACATGAATATTCTCTCATAGTCAGTAATTTGTTGTAAAGTGTTGTGAAGTAGAAGTAACCGCTATTGAATGACTCAATGAAAAAGAAACTCTAAAAAGGGAGAGTGTGTATTTACATGAGGACAAGAGAAATGCATTATTTCCATGACACACTACAAAATAATACAAATGTCAATCACATACAAATAGCGTCATGAGTATTTGATACTTGTCCAAAATGTCTCACATTAAATGCACTTTTTATACTGTATTGCTTATGAGTTTTTTACATCCCTGGCTTATTCTTGTTAAAGTACAAGAAATATATTATAATCCTAAAAGTACAGCACAATACCTTTCTTTCTTATCTTTGTTAGCGCCAGAGCTAAGAGAGAGTTGTGACACTCCCATAGAAAGAATAGAATGCGGAAGCTAGATCCCACATTGCCGGTGTTCTGTAGTGTGACCTGTTTGACAGGTGCAATGAAGGATCTGCGCGTTTAATCCGTCATAGCTCACTGAATACTAAACTTATTCTCAATATTTTTCCCCTCTGTAAATCTTAGGGGTACAGCCATTAAAGCTGAACACGTGGTTCAGTGTATTTAAATATTCTTGGTAGGTTCAAAAAATGTTCAATAGAAAAACGACTGGACTTTATTTGTAATAGAAGACGGTTAACAAAAGGTTTATTTGAAGAGCGAAACATCTTTTGTTACAAAGTCCAGTCGTTTTTCTATTGAACGTTTTTTTGAATTGATTATCTATCTATATACAGTATACAGTTTTTTCATTCATTCAACCTTTACCGGTAGGCTATTTACAGGCTAGCCTCGTTGAGCCACGGGGACTCATTTACAAGAGGGACCTGTCTCACACACACCCAGGGTCAATTTAGAGTTATCAATCAGCCTAACATGCATGTTTTTGGACTGTGGGAGGAAACCGGAGCACCCGGAGAAAACCCACGCATGCACGGAGAGAACATGCAAACTCCACCCAGAAAGGCCCCCGGACCGGGATTTGAACCGGTGACCTGCTCGCTGAGAGGCAGCAGCTCTACCAGTCTACAGTACATATAAAGATAGATATATGTCATGTATATACACATTATCTATATCACTGTCATATATACACAGTTTAATCATTTTCTTATGTACACACATACATCACCATCTTATGCTATATACATTATACTTGTATCTATTTTATATACACACATCTCATATATGTATATTAAAAAAAATATTAATGAATAAATTATATACATACACACACACACACACACATATATATACACACACACTTTTTTTAATTTGTACGCATCCTTTATGATTGTCTGTTGTTGTCGTTGTCCATTGTTGTCATCACTTTTCGTTAAAAAAATTCAGGTCTCTCTGGTAAATGACTCCCAGAGGTTTAATGGGATTAATTTGTATAGGCTAAATAACGGTTGAATTAATGTTACATATGCAAAATGTATTTTAATTTTTTTAGAATGTAAAAGTATGTTATTCAAAGTGTTAAGCATAATTTTGATGTATATATGTAATGCCATAATAAATGTATGTTTATACTGTTTAAAAACTGCCTCTGTTTTACACAATATGGTGGGTCGCCAGTTGGGCTTGTTTTCATGGAGCTGGTCGCTTGTTTCTATTGCGAGATCTGGCAACACTGAGCGATACTAGCAGTATGCTGGTGAAGATTCTCAGTCGTCCAGGACATGATAAAATCAAAAAAGGCGTTCAATACAAGATCAACTGGACTTTATTTGTTGCATAAGACGTTTCGCTTCTCATCCGAGGAGCTTTATCAATTCAATGAAACAGACTGTGTGCGCGTGGAGTTATAACAGTGAGTCACGCACCAACATACCGGGTATGTAAATTTCAAACTGAGGTAACACATACATGTAAATTGACAGATCACACCTTAACAGTAGGGAGTTCCCTTGAGGTCTCTGACAGAAGACACACAACTGTATGTAAATTGACAAAAACACCCTCCCAAACCAACAACAGAAGAAACATGAGAAACCTCTGTCTGTTGTTGGTTTGGGAACAAATAAAGTCCAGTTGATCTTGTATTGAACGCCTTTTTTGATACTAGCTGTAGAGTCTGACCGGTTGATGTTTGAGACTTGTTCACTTGTTTTCTGTTTTGGTGAGATTAGATCACGTGCATGCTCCTGCGAGCCAGATTTTCAAATATTTTCTCTCCTGCTCTGAAGTAAAAGAACACATAAAACAACAGAAAAGTACTTAAGTAAACTTAACATTACCGGTACTTTAATTAAAATGAAATTTACAGTTTTTATTTAGAACGTGCAAACCTCTTATTTATTTTAAACAAACCTTTGTTTAGTTTAGTGGTTCAACTCAGCAGCTTCCAAACTGTGACCTCCCAGTAAGCGTTACACAAAAGTCTGTAACAGATCCGTTTTTACACAACTTTTTGTTGCAGCAGTCAGATCTTTCTCAAATGTGTTGCAAGCATCAGTCCACAGTGACACACACCTGCTGTTCATCACACGATATGGTTTATCTAATTTTCAAGTACATGTAAATATACAAGTAACATCATATGATCCGTTTTTGTTTTTAATGTTCTAAAACCAACTTTAATGGAAACCGTGTTGCGAAAAGTTGTGTTTTTAACAAGCTTAAAGCAAACCCTGCAGTTATGATAATAATAATAATAATAATAATTGTCTAATCTTGTCATCTGCGTATGTTTCCCATACACAGACGAAATTCGTCTCTGCATTTAACCCAACCACCTACCAGGCGGTGCAGTGAGCAGCCATAGAAGGCGCTCGGGGAGCTGNCACTCCAGCCTATTGGAGAGGAAAGATTTGAACCAGTCCAGGGCAGTGTCACAGAGACCGACCATGTTGTAAAACGTTTACAGAGCCAATTTTTTGCTACAAAAAAGAGCTGTTAGAATAATCACAGGAAAACATTATTGTCACCCTTCTAACACCTTATTTGTTCAGTTGAAATTATTGAAGTTCCAGGACTTGGTGGATTATAATATTTTATTAGTTATGTATAGAGCTCATCAAAATCAGCTGCCTGTAAATATCCAAATGCATCTTGTTAAACAGAGAAGCTGTTATAATCTTAAGGGAATAGAAATATTTATTAAACCACAATATAGAACCAGTTCAAAGGGTTGATCAACCTCAATTCAAGGAATTGGCTTATGGAATAACTTGAGACTGAATTTAAAAAATGCAACAACAATTATTACATTTAAGAAAATTATTAAAAATGGACTATTGCAAAGATATAAATGAAATACTGTTGTGTATGTTGCTTCAGACTGCTGCCATCAGGGAGGAGACTGAGGAGTCTCCAGGCTCGAACCAGCAGACTGAGAGACAGCTCTGTTCATCAGGCAGTCAGGATGCTAAACACTCTGCCTGCTCTGCCCCCCCTCCCATTTGAACTGCCTTAACACTAAAACTTTCTCACACATTACCACACAACACAAAGATTTTAACACTGGACTCTGTGTCATCAAACGGGTTATTCACTAAACTCTCGGTCATGTGCTCATACAGTTTGCACTACTTCTCATACTTGCACTAATGTTTGTATTACATCACTGCCTATAGTCATAATACTGTTTACATTCTCTGTTTACATTTATTAATACTGTTTACTTTTATTACTACTGCTTACATTTAATTACTACTGTTTACATTTACACTACTCTAATATCTACACCACTGCTGATACATATACAGTGTGCTCTGAACGGTCTTATTTAGGGATGCCCAATGTGCCTTACTGCATATGCCACTTTTTGCCTCTATAACAACATCAACTACTACCTCGTGCATGTACTGTGTACATTAACTCATACGCTGCTTTGCCACTTTGCAAATGTCAATGCTAGAAACCTTTAGTTTATTTTAGTTATACTTTTTATACTCTTTTTTTATACTAGTATGCAAAAACTCAGGACAATATTATGTTCATTAAATGTTTAATGTTTTAGTTTTAGTTTTAGAGTCGGTGTAAATTTTCATACTCTTATACCACTATGCAAAAACTCAGGACAGTGTTAGTTTTACTATTTTATGCTTATGTCTATTATTATATGTTTCAGTGTTTCAATGTTTAGATGTTTACTGTTGCACCGAGGGACTGAGAGAAACGCAATTTCGGTCCTGTGTATGTCCTGTACAGTACATATTGCAGATCTGACAATAAAGTTGACTTTGACTTTGTAGTTCGATATTTTTGGTGAATTATTTTTTGTTTGTTTTTATTAATTAAAGTTGATTGTTGTTTGATTTGATGGATTGTAAGAGGGGGCAGTTAATATAAGATTTTTTTCTTCTTACTGCCACCCTTCATTTTATTCATGTGTTGTATATTTATTTGTTGTATAATGTTGTATTGTTTTGTTTTTATTATAAAATGAATGAATAAACAAAAAAAATAATTCAACAAACACTATACAGAATAAATATGATGGGCCTAATTATACATTTTTTAATGGATACCAGCTCATTCTGGTGTCACAGGGAATGAAATGGCAGATAAGGTTGTACAGAAAGCAACTAGAAACTCAGCAGTGGATTTAGTAGTTAATTTTAGTAAACCAGAAATAAAAGTTTTAATAAAACAGAAAATGAAGGATAACTGGCAAAAGTTATGGGAGGAACAAAAGAAAATATGCTGGTTCTATAAAATCAAAAAGGAAACTGGAGAAATGAGAAGCAGAGGGAGGACGAGAAGAGAAGAGATAATTAATTCTCATCTGAGATTTGGGCATTTCCTGGTAGGCCACTGTATTCATTTATTTTAACGAGCCGAGGCACTGTTCAGAAAAAACATTTATTGTATTAAATTTAAAATAGCTTTCTGCGTAAATATCTCGTTACAACATAGACACCTGCGGTTTATAGACAAGCGCGGCCTATAAATATGTAAATTTGTATTTTTAAATTTTATTTAGTGGGCGTGGCTCATATTCGGGTGCGCTCGATAGTCAGTAAATTACGGTAAATATTTCAGTCACACCAAACACTCAGGACTTTAGTGTCTTAAGTGGTGGACAAATGACAGGAAGTTTACTGTACCTACTGTACGAGGAGTTGGAAACAATTCCTAATAATTAATTATACTGTACGACATCAGATCTGTGTACTGTGTACCTCGTGGAAGCAGAGTAGGGATTCATTGAATACTTGCATACAAGTACACAGTGAAATGTCAAACAGATCATGTTTTAATCAACTGCTCAGTGATCATTTTCCTGTTTGGAAAAAGTGAAAGTCCTTTTCCAGGATTTCCAGAGTCCCTGCTTAACAGCCAAACCCTATGTGGATCTCTGTGGTTTCAGTAAACCTAAACAAGAACCACTGCAAACATCTGGTGACTGGAGTTAAGACGGCAGATATTACATTGCTCTTTGCTGCGTTCAGACTAGCCATTAGCTCATCAGTCCTGTCAGATGTAAAGAGTCTCCAAACTGAGGCTGGTAAACCTTCAAGATGACTTTAACTTTGTTATTAATGCTGAACAAACTGAGTCCAAGAGCCGCTCCGTCTTTTTTTAACCTGTGAATTCTTCAGTCTAACATCTTTCAGTCTCACTGAGGCTCAGGAGATAACGTCTGCTTTGTTCCAGCTCTACATGACATAGATCTAATGAGCAGCTTTACCGTCTCCTGGGCCACCTTCACAGCCTCCTCCAGCCCGTAGACTCTGCCCTTCACGAGGAACACGCCTGCAGACCAGATGCCGCAGTCCTCGTGGAGCCAGTACTCGCAGAGCTCCTGGGGCAGTACGGGCGGGCTGTACCAGTCCTGCACATCTGCCGGGCCGGTATCAGACCGTGACCGTTTAGCTGCTGGGCTGCGGCCCCCTCGGAGGCCCTTCTGCTTCGGCGGAGTTGCCTGCACGAGAGCCCACGACCTAGCCCTCGCGCTGCAGGACGAAGAGTCCGAATCACTGAAGTCATCCTCGTCTTCCTTCAGGCTCAGACCGCTGGCTGGTGCTTTGCTGTTTGGTCGGTAACCTTTGGGGTAATAGGGTCCGTGCAGGTCTCCCAGGTCCACGGCGTTGGCCGACAAGCCACACAGGCAGCAGACGAGAGCTCGCTCATGCTGGCTGTGCTTGGCTGGCCGGCCCAGACGCAGACAGGAAGTGCTGGGTACAGCTGGAGACATAAAAGCCTGCTGCTGGCCCTTCTTAGGCGGCGTCTTGACCTCCTCGGGGTAGTTGATTAGAGCGCACAGCGGCGGCGACGACTCCTGCCGCTCGACGTGAACAAAGGGAGAGAAGGCGTCCAACCTCCGGTCCCTCTTGTCCTCCTTGTAGTTGACATATCTGAGCTTGATCTCGGGCTCCTTTGGAGCAAAGATCGATGAAGTCTGGCTCCATCTGGGTTTCTTCCGCCTCCGTTTAGGAGTACGGGCTAGCTTTGTCTTGGCAGTGGGAGACGCTTTGCTGCCAGGAGATTTCCTTTTGGTTTTGCTTTGGCTGTTCTTTGGAGGATTTGACGGTGGCACAGGGGGTGAAAACTTTGGCACTTTCATTTCCACCGACGGTCCGGACTGAGAGGGCGGCAAAGGCTCCTTCTTTGAGTTCCTAAGTGCAGCAGAGGGTTTCCTTTTAGACTTTACAGGACTAATCTGCTGTGTCCTACTATGAGACTTGGTCTTGTTGCTGGGCTGAGAAACAAACGTAGAGTCTTTACAAGAGTCAGCCTTAAAGTTACGTTTACCTTTTTTCACGGTCACGTTTTGATTCTCAGACAAAGGAATATTCACGTTACTTCTCCTTTTAGACGATCTACTACTCCTCTTAGAAGTGCTTGAGGTAAAGTCAGGAGGTGTACATGGGGAGGCACTGGCTTTTTTATTGGCGCGTATGCGTCCTGATATTTTATACCGGCTTGAATTTAAATTCATGACTATGGCCTCCAGGCGAGTCCCTCTACCAGGACGGGCTGGCAGCTTCCTTTGCTTTAGAGTTGTGTCTAGAGTCTTTGCATTACCGTTGATGTGAAAAACAACCCTATTGTTTTCCAGATCATCTGTCAGCATGGCTTTCCATCCATGGGCTGATTGTTTAGTTTCATCTGAATGTAAACTCGTGGAGTCATGCATGACACAGCAGCTTGACTGAGTGGGCCTTTCCAAGCCCCCTTCATCTCTCTCGGGGTAAGAGGTGTCGGCGCTGGGTGAGCTGGAGGCCTGAGGGAGCAGGAACACATCCGTCACATCGTCCAGTGAGGTAGCAGATGGGGAAACGGGGTCCTCCAGGGGACTCCTATAGTCCTTGCTTAGTGAACACAGACCTCTGGCACCTGTGCAGTCCGAGTCCTGCTTCTGAGACATAACGACGAGCACATCAGAGCTCCCTCTCTCTTCATCCTCCTCTCTGACAGGAACCTCTGGTGAAGATTCGCTAAGTGCTCCGGAACTTGACCAGCCATTGCACTGAGCGTTCTCCAACCCGTTCTTCTTGTTCTCTGGAAGCTCGTGGTGCTCGTCGTCTCGTAACGGCTCTTCCATGAAGTCATCACTAGAAATGTTTCCACCGTTCGACCCAAGAGGCTCCTGAGCAAAGCTTGTCCCCACATCAGCGACTGGTCCAGACTGAGAAAAGGGGTGAGCAGGTTCACTCTGCGAGGCTAGGTTTAGGGGCTCCTCCGTCTGCTCCAAGTAGTCCTGGTTCAGGGTATAGCTGGTCTCGCTGGGCCCGTTATCTGTGTCACCAAGAGGGTGGAAGGAAAACTTGCTGATAGGCGACACGGTGTAAAGAGGCATATGTTGAGATAAGGAGCTGTGAGTGAAGACATGAGACCTGCTCACGTAAGACACGGTGACTGTAGTGTGGGATAAGGCATTGTCTGGTTGAACATCTGAGGAACCAGTCTCAGTGATGGTCCTGGAGCCTGGGTACCAGCCAGGGCTCTTGACCATTCGCAGGACATCGTGAGGCGCCGAGGCGAGGACGTGTTGCTCCTCTCTCCTGCTCAGGTCGATCACAGTGGGCATGCTGGAGGTGGAGACATCCTGAGGCTGTAGATCATCTAAGCTCCCAGGCTCCATAACAACTAGAAGATGAAGAAGAAAGTGCATTTGTATCTGAAGTTTCTCAGAACACTGTACGGTTCAAGCACCGTGTCTAAAACGACATTTTACTTTTGTACTTTACTTTCAGTACCCACGTTGTAAAAGTGTAATTATGTGTACAGTAATAAGTGAAAACTATGTGAACCGACTCAGCTTTGTCATTACTGTTTTTGATCTTTTCTTATTTCTTATACTGTATATATTTTCTCCTCTGTCCCCTTCTTTCTTTCTCATTTTTGGCAATCAAACTCTTTGTGCCGTTTCAATTATTTAATTATTATTTTAATTATTCTTAGAGATAAACATTCAGCTCATTTGGGTAAAGTGTGCCATGGATGTAACTGTGTAACTTTAATACTTTTCAAAATACGTAATTTTATTTTTAAAATCTTCAATAAAATAGATCAAGAATGCTTCAACTTGAAAAAACATTTCTCTCTGAAATCTTCAGCATAGACGCTCCATTTTGTTTTATTAGTCTTTAATGATTAGCTACTTTTTTAATTAGTTTTAGTTTCAGCTTTTAGCCACAGTTTTGCTACTTTTAGCTGAGTATTGGTAATTTTAACTGGGCTCAGAAACAAATGGTTGATGTTCAGAACGTTTTAGCTTTAGCCACAGTTTTTTTTTCTTCTTCTAATTTTAGATTTTAGTTTATGTTCTACTAACAAAATTTGCCAACATTTTTAATAATTTTACCTTTAGCTAGATTTGGGTAATTTGAGCTTTAAGCTAGTTTTGATCATTTACGCCTTTAGCTATAGTTTTACTAATTTTAGTAGTAATTTATATATATATATATATATATAAGCAATTATTTAGGCTTTTTAGTACTTACGGCCCACATCTCTTTTAGGTATGTACCTGAAAACAGTCATTTTAATCGTCTTTCAGCCTCTTGTTGTTTTACGACTTATCACAGCCCCCCAGCATACAGCGTACACCCCCACCTTCCATTTAGATTCAGTAAAAGTTTCACTCAGAGAATCTTCTCTTTAAAACAGGAAGTGAAGCGTATATTTATCTCGTCATATGGAAAACACCATCTTCTCTGCTTACAGGTTGTGAATTTATAAAGATGTAACAATAAGATTTAGGGGTACACCGATAAATCGGCCAGCTGATTTATCAGCCCCAATTTCCTTAATTTTGGGAAATTGGCTGATACTTGCATGAGAAACCGATTTTACCAAATTTTTTTTTTTTTAACAACAATTGTCTAAACTTCATTTATATTTCAGAGCACCACCTCATGGCCAGTTAAAACAAGTTTGTACTGTTTCTAGGATATTGTTCAAAAGTATGTTTTTCAACAAAATAACATTGGAAAATTGAATGTGCATTGTGACCTTTAACACCTGACAGTATCACTTATCAAACAAAATCGGAATCGGCAGGTCAGACTTTTTAGAAATCAGCTGAGGCTTACTTTTTAGTCTGCATCTTGAGAGATGCAGCTGTGTGATTACCATGGCGACCAAAGAGCCTCTGGCAGAAGTTTGAACTTATCTTCTCTACACTTCTACAGTTTATATACTGTACATTGTTTTCCAACATTCATTCAAGCTTTATTTATACAGACTAGTCTCATTGAACCAAGAGGACTCATCTACAAGAGAGACCTGTTCCACACAGAACATTTAAAGTACAGATAACAACAAACAATAACAATAAACTACAGTAAAAACGTAGTTAAAATAAAAGTAGCATTATAAAACAATAAATCAAGGTGCTGTAAAACAAGGTAAAATACTAAAAACAAGAACACATTTTATTTTATTTTCTATTATCTAAATTTGTTTAAAATTTGTTTAAAATAAATCCAATATTAGATTATTACAGTTAAATGTTGGGAAACTAGCTGCAATGAAACCCTTCAAAAATATCTTTAGAAACTTTATAAAGTTTTTAATTTTACTTTTGAGACATGAAGGAAACATTGGGCAGCACGGTGGCACAACTGGTAGAGCTGCTGCCTCTCAGCGAGAAGGTTGCCGGTTCAAATCCCGGTCCGGGGCCTTTCTGGGTGGAGTTTGCATGTTCTCCCCGTGCATGCGTGGGTTTCCTCCGGGTACTCCGGTTTCCTCCCACAGACCAAAAAACATGCTTGTTAGGCTGATTGGTGACTCTAAATTGACCCTAGGTGTGAGTGTGAGAGTGGATGGTTGTTTGGTGTGAGTGAGACAGGTCCCTCTTGTAAATGAGTCCCCGTGACTCAACGAGGCTAGCCTGTATAAATAAAGGTTGAATGAATGAATGAATTAATTTAATTCAATGCTAGCATTAAATGTTTTTAACTATACCTGTACTTTTTATTCACGTTTGTAAAGAACTTAGAAATTATTAAATAAAAAAATTTACATTTTATCTGGGTTCTGCATTACCTTTAATTTAATAAATGCCAATAATTTGAGATTATTTTCACAGTAACAGATTACAGGTTAACTTTACTTCCTGACAGCTCAGGTGTGCTAGTTAGCTTAGCTACGGCTAACGCTAGGCCCGGCTTATCACTCACGTCTGTCTCCATTATGTTTTTAACTGTTTAAATGAATTGTCACTAAAAATGTAACTAATCACAATAAAATAAGTGTCCCGAAAAGTTCCACAAAGCCTGAACATCACCCGTCAGTTCGGGGAGTCTTACTTTAACAAATTTTGCATATATTACTCAAAAGTGTATGGTTTTTAAAAAAATTGCTCACCTGCTAAATACTGTTACTAACTTCATTAACGGCTGTCAGCTAAATAACAAAAAATGGATTTGTTCTTAAAATAGGGATATTTACCGTATTTAGTTAAAGCCGAATTCAAGGATAGCACCAAACAGTACAAAATAAAGTAAAAGTCTGCTTCACAAGAACTTAAATTCAACGAGAAGACAGATTTAGGTAAACCACGGATTAGTTTTCATGGAGTTCGGCGTCACGTTCTTCCCAGTCGGGACGTTACGCATCCGGGCAAGGCCCGGCTGGATGAACAAAGAGTGACCGGAGCTCCGCCGAGACAAACTTACCCGGACAAACCCGAACTGTTTCTTTTTAAATGTCCGGTAAAGAAGCCATCCCAGCCCGCGTCTCCTTCAACAACACACCTCTCCTCAGAGATTCCACTAAGTAAAACACAGAAGAACCTCTATTAAATAAATATTCACTCACTTTCCAGCAACACGCCACTCTGAGCAGCACTTGTCACAACGAGTTTTCTACTTCCTGCTAGACCCTTCAAAATAAAACACGGGCTTTGTTATTTATTTCTTTAAAGGTATTGTGACATGATTTTATAAATTTGAATATTTGTCAGAACATATATATCTTATATCATTGAGCTCTGTTCGTTTTTGCAAAATAAATTATAAATATATTAAATTTTTATTCCAAGTTATGGTAGTTTTTTTCTCTGGGATACGCCCCTAAAAATCTGCGCATTTCCGCAAAAACTTCATTGTGACGTGCCTACGTGACTACGGGAAGGCACGCTCCAACGTGCATTTAAATAATAATGGGGAGCATGTCCGATTGCGTCTGAGATATATCATTTTAAGACAGTAAATCATCCAAAACTCTCATTAATGAACCCTCCCTGAATAAAAAGAAACTACAGATGTTACCTGATCGCGCAGACATAATTTAAAAATACATTATTAGCAACGTGTTTGCTCCGGGCTCTCGGCTAATGTTTCTTAGCAGCCATCTTGGCAAACAGAGTCCCTGACACCGGTCACGTCTGAGATATATCATTTTAAGACAGTAAATCTTCCAAAACTCTCATTAATAAACACTCCCCGAATACAAAGAAAACAACAGATGTTACCTGATTGCGCTGACATAATTTAAAAATACATAAATAGCAACGTGGCCTGTACTGTATCTCGGCTAGTGTGTTAGCTGCTACCTCGGCTTTTTATTACCGGTTGCGTCAGCGATATATCATTTTAAGACAGTAAATCATCCAAAACTCTCATTAATATCCCTCCCCGAATAAAAAGAAACTACAGATGCAGACATAATTTAAAAATACATTATTAGAAAAGTGTGTGTGCTACTGATTCGGCTAGCTTGTTAGCAGCGAACATAAATAATCTGCCGTGATAATTGGCTTCATACACTCACAGTGTATAAAGTAAAACAACATGAACTCACGTAAAATATATAGTTTAGAATCTAAAACACTACACACCTCCGATTATGTTTACACAAAGACTTACTCATCTCCTGGACAGTCTTCCTGCGTTGTTTGCATGGTAGCTCCTGTGGGACTTTCTTCTGTAGATTTTCTTTTAAAAATAGTAGGAATAGCATCCGGTTTTAAAAGTCTTCTGAATCTTACTGGTAATCCTAAAGATTCTTGTAAACCAGGTCTTTCCAGATAACAATCGGCAGTAAAATGGTCGCTGCAGACATACGAGTAGGAACCCACCGGTCCTTGTCTGGTCCATTCTGATTCTTGTCGAAGTTTCTCATCTTTTGGAAATTTGTGAAGAATCACTTGTTCACTGCTGATATTAGAACACACAAATGCGCTACAACGTGACGGCATTTTTCAAGTTACACAAAAAAAAGAGCCGATCTTTCAGGAAATGAATTCTATGGCAAGCAGTTAACACACAAAACAAACGGGCAAGGCTCTGCCTTCTGCCCGTTGTGACGTTGATGACTGGCGACGACGACTGGTGATGACGTATTGCGGAAATGCGCGGAATTTTAGGGGTGTATCCCAGCAAGTACCAGAGAAAAACATTACCATAATTTAGAATAAAAATTTTACATATTTATAATTTATTATGCAAAAACGACCAGAGCTCAATGATATAAGATATATATGTTCTGACAAATATTCAAATTTACAAAATCATGTCACAATACCTTT